>CM033469.1:43652774-43868732 GCA_019447015.1 Hymenochirus boettgeri | reverse complement strand
GCTGCACACAATACAGAATGTACACATAGTGACTGACAAGCTGCACACAATACAGCAACTTACATGTAGTGACTGACAAGCTGCACACAATACAGTATGTATACATAGTGACTGACAAGTTGCACAAAATACAGAATGTACACATAGTGACTGACAAGCTGCACACAATACACCAATTTACATGTAGTGACCGAAAGCTGCACACAATACACAATGTACACATAGTGACTGACAAGTTGCACAAAATACAGAATGTACACATAGTGACTGACAAGTTGCACAAAATACAGACAGGGTTATTCAATAAAAGTTCTTATCGTTTAAAATGGTGCTAAATTTGCCCCAACCAATTAGATCTTATTTAACATTTGAAAGCCAACATCTGATTGGTTGGGGCAAAATTAGCACCATTTTAAACGATAAGAACTTTTATTGTATAACCCTGAGAATGTACACATAGTGACTGACAAGCTGCACACAATACAGCAATTTACATGTAGTGACCGAAAGCTGCACACAATACAATACCAATTGATGGTATGATGGAAAAGGAATCTACAGCAGCTAATGTTGCTGAAGGTGTCGACATTCCAAACATATATAGGTTCTGGGGGGTATTTCCAAGCTACAGGGGTGTTTAGTGTAAAAAAACTGCAGAATGTTCAAATATAGAGATGGCTACATTTTTTACTGTCACTCTGCCATTTGGCATTAGTCCCACTTTGGGTTAGTTGGTAGCCATGTCTCTGGGTACACCCATGAATGTGGCTACCGTTTTAATTCGGGAGGGATTAGGCTTTCATATTTGAGATGCGTTTGAACATTCCTCCACAGTTTTTAGCTGAAATTCGCATTGATTTCGTTCTTGTTTACAGTTGAGGAAAAAAAGGAAAATGAGAAAAAACTTACAATTGGACGAAGAGTTGAGTTGCGTCCGGGTATCTGCATTTTGATCGAAAACTTACCTCACTCATAATATCGCCTGCGGGTGTGTAGTTTCAACAATATCTCACTTGTGGGGATATTTTAGTTAATTGGTAGATTTTCTATGTTAACTGTCAGTAGTGGTTATACATTTTAATTTGGTGTAATATTCTTGAAGGTGCAGTTTTAGTTTGTGGGTCTCCTGTGTGAAAACGTCGGGTACCTACATATATCTGATCGTTGTACTCGGGAGTATCAGAGCTTTTAGAAACAGTAAGATTTTTGTGCGTAACCTTAAGATAACTGTAAGTAAGAACGGGAAACATCTGTGAAAAATTCCTAATTTTTTAATTTTTTAATATTTTACCCATAATTCCAATTAATCTCAGAAAAGTTAAAAATTTTGATACCTGCTAAAGTACACTTTGTGCTGAAAAAAACAATGTATAATATTCCTAATTTACTGGGGGGTTTCCTGGTAAAATTAGTTTAAACCATATGAGTGCAAATCCGAAAATTCTTTTGGCACAAAAGGTAAGCAACTTGCAAAACTGTCTGGCACTGAAAAGGTTAAATCATTTTATATACATGTTGACATAAGATTATGCTACATAGAACCAAAACAACACCAAATTCCTACAACTGACTGCTCACTCCAACAACAAGGAAAAAAAAAAAGGGGGGGGCAACTTAAAAAATGTATCCACTGTAGGAGACCAGTTAACAGCTCTAACAAATAATCAGTCTGTCACAGATTACAGTTTCAGAGTCCCAGAAAACCCCAGAGAAAAGGAACAAATGGACATTTCAGCGATAGTGTCGCGGGGGGGGGAATGCGTCGGTTAGCTGTCCTATTTGACCCGCGGGCGATCCTTATGTTTATATGGGTTCTAATAATAATTTTCTCTTCCTAACGAAGGAAGTTTCCTGTGAGTGAAACAAACTAGAATGGAACGTGTATAAAGTCCCACCTGCTCAAAGGACCTTGATCTCAAGGACATAGTAAAGAAGGGCAATTAAACAAAGTTTGTGTGTCACTGTGCTGGTGTTGTGTGATTAGAAGGGACAGTTTTGTCAGTACCCATGCAATGTGCATCCTGCCACATGTATAGGAACCTGGAGGCAGACGTTCCAGGGACCTAGGTCTGTGTCAGGTGTGAGTGGGTTTGGAAGCTGAAGTTGTGCAGGGATTGTCAAATCTGGGGGGACTGCCATCAAGAAAAAGGCAATGAGTTCCAAGTTTGCTGCAGGATAATTTTCTCTCACAGGTGGTTGAAGTTCCTACTAGAAAAAGAGCTCTGCTGGATCGGTAATATCGAACATTGTGGAGAGCATTATAGATATAAAGGTAACTGGAGGCTTAGGAATAGTGACCAGAAAATAGTGGCATTTGGACTATGCTATCGAAAGGAAAAGTGTGCTGGGTTAACAAAGACTTAATTTCGGAAGGCAAATTTCCCCAGGTTAAAAGTAGCTCTTCAGAATGTCAACTGGGATAATGTATTATCAGTAAAGGTACTGAACAGAAGTGGATTTTTTTTAAAGGGTATCTCCACTGCTAAAAGTCACACTGGGTTGTAGGATAGATATGTGGATGGTGGAAATGTACCTGCATTATGTGTCTTGAGGCAGTAGTATAGTTTAGAAGAAATCCAGAGTTGTCCCAGAACGCTGTGGATGGTGCAGGTCCGCCCCACTTTCATTGACTGCCTGCATGTAAATGTCCGACGCGTGTTTTCCTTTAGTGCATGCGCAGCATGTGAGAGGATCCGTCGGACTGCTGTCTGGTCGATTACACACACACACACACACACACAACACACACACACACAACACACACACACACACACCACACACACACACACACACACACACACACACCACACGCACACACACACACACACACACCCACACAACACACACCACACACCACACACACACACACACACACACACACACACACAACACACACCACACACACACCACCACACACAACCACACACACACAACACACACACACACACACCTAAATGGAGGAAAATAATCACATGACCATCACAGTCTCACAAGACTACTGAGTTCACTGCTAAATGAGGAATAATCACATGACCACACAGCACTTGTTGACCTCACTAATTAATGGAGGAGTAATCAGGTACTTCCTTTTCTCTCTCCCACTCCTCCCATACAGATTGCCTCATATTCCCAGCATCCCCTATGAAATCAATCTTAGAGTTAGACACAAAAAATCTTTTATTAAAACAACACAAGTTCCCCTGTATTTGTTACAGTAGTGTGGAAGAGGGTTTAACTTTTCCTCCCCGGTCTCTCTCTGCATAATCAGCTGGAAAAATGAACTTAGAGAGTCAGGGAGGAAAGGATTTCTTACTGCATGCCAAGTGGGTGTGTCTGCTTACCATGATGATGCACATTGAGTGACAGCACTCCAGCACAGGGGAAGACACACCCAGGAACCTGCACAACTTTCCCTGCTGCTACAATCAAAACGAAAGGGAATTCTGGGGAAAAAAGGTAGGGGAGGGTTGGGGGATGGTGTACTTTAAATAAACAACAAAAAAAAAAAAAAAATGCTTTTCCTCAGTGGAGATACCCTTTAAGGGATTTTAGCCAGTTCACATCTAAATTTATACCCTTGGGAAATTAATGTAAAAAAAAAAAAAAAAATCCGCGCCCATGTGCTGAATTCTGATTTAAGAGGCAAAGAAAGGAAGAGAAAAGGCTTTAAAACCTTTAAGTCAGAGGGAACAGAAATGGCCTTTAGGGATTATAAAAACTCTAACAATGAGTGTAAGAAGCTATCACTAGCTAAAATTAATAATGAAGTTAGCTGAACAAAGCATCACTAAGCCTAAAAATTTTGTAAGTATTAATAGTAAGAAGAGGAGGACTGAGAATGTTGGCACCATTAATTAATGGGGATAGTTGGTTAACGGAGGATGGCGATAAAGCAAAGTCTGTGAATCATTTTCCCCCCTCTGTATACACTATAGAAATCCAAGTACAGATATCATAGAGTATGTAGCAATAATGGTATAAAAAATTCAAGTGCACTTAAGGTAACAGAGGATATGGTACCGAAAGAACCAAATAAGTTAATATTATAAAAATCTCCGGGACCAGATAAAATACATCCTCAGGTACTTAGGGAGCTAAGTTTTATCTAGGCCATTGTTTCTTATTTTTTGCAGATTCCGTCATGTCCGGAGGTGTTGCCTCTGGATTGGAAAAAGGCTGATGTTATTCCAATATCAAAAAGGGTAGTCATTCACAGCCGGATATTACAGGCCTGTAGTTTTAACTTCGTGGTGGGTGAAGATACTTAAGTTTAATAGGGAACATGTTCTATAGTATGTTTCAAGGACTGACTTATATAGTAACTAGCATGGATTTAGGGAATAGAGCTTGTCAAACTCACTTGCTTGGCTTTTATGAGGAATGCGTAAAATTTAGACTCTGGCATAGCAGTAGATATAGTTTACTGGATTTTGAACAGTGGGAGGGCCATTTGTACATGGATAAAAATTGGGTTAATGAATAGGATGCTAATGAACTAAAGTGCTAAGTGGGGTGCCACAGGGTTCTGTGTTGGGCCGCTTCTATTTATCTATTTATTAATGAGTTGAAGGGGTATGTGTAGCATAGGTTTCTTGTTTTTTTTGTGACGACAAAAAACTTTTGACCTTAAAAACTTGAGAGGAGGGCAATTGTTGCAGGGGATCTAGATAGATTTTTCACATTGGGCTCTAAGTGGCAGATCAGATTCAATGTTGATTAAATGTAAGGTGATGCATTTTGGACTTAAAATCCTTGTGCTGTATACTATAAAATGGCTCTGTGTTAGTGAATCCCTGTTGGAAAGGGATCTTGGAGTTTTGGTGGATAACAAACTTAAAGTAGAAGCAGTTGCAGCGGCAAAACAGCCGAGGTCAGCATGGTATTGTCTTGTTAAAGAGAGGTATGGATCACGGGAGGAAAATGTTTTCTCCCTCTTTTACAAAGCATGGTAAGGCCTTATTTGGAATATGCATTGCAATTTTGGAATCCTGTGTAAAAAAGGACGTCTTTGAAATGGGAAAGGGTTCGAGAAGGGCAACTAAATTAATAAGGGGATGTTGGTAGTGACTGGAAAGGTTACAATTATGTACGCTGGAGAAAGGCGCTTGCGTGGGGATATGATTACTGTGCATAAATACAATAACGGCCATACAATAAACTATCTGGGTCATTGTTCACCATAGGCCTGTCAGAGGACACAAGGACATCCCTTAATACTTGAAAAAAGGTTTAGGCTTCAAGTTCGGAAAGGGTTTTTTCACTGTGAGAATGTAAAGCTCTGGAACTGTCTTCCAGTGGACGTTTGTTATGGCAGTTATTGGTCAGTTTAAAAAAAAGCTGGATGAGTTTCTGCAACAAGCAATGTTGCAAGTTACTGGTATTGATATATTAAAGTAGAGTTGATCCAGGAAATTTACGATTGCCACTTGGAGTCAGGAAGGAATTTTTTCCCCTTCATAATTTGGTGGGGTTGGTTTTTTTTGCCTTCCTCTGGCAACAGTTAGGCAGGAAATGAGGAATTTGCTAAGATGGGTTGGACTGAATGGACATATGTCTTTTATTCAACCTCAAATAATTTGCAGTTCGGAGCAGCCAAAGAGACACAAGCTGGGAATACAGATTAACTGCACAGGTAAGAGATTGTTTAATAAATGTGATCGGCTTGCTGAACACTGCACCAGTATAAAGAACCCATTTTTCATTGCTATTTTCGGAATGCTTTGTACGTAGTCTCAACCAAGAAGATTTGTTAACCTTAACAAACCACCCTACATTCTAATTAAAAGGTATTGCAGTATGTATATATGGTATAAAAGGAGTTCCTGTTATTGGAGTAGATAGACATGGTACAGGGGTCCCAGGCTTGATAAGGGTGATGAGTACAATGTTATCTCTTTTTGAAACCATTGCCTGGATTTCTTCTTCTACAATTCCTCTCACAAGGCTCAGTTTCCTGCAAATCTACAT
This sequence comes from Hymenochirus boettgeri, assembly GCA_019447015.1. Lineage (NCBI taxonomy): Eukaryota > Metazoa > Chordata > Amphibia > Anura > Pipidae > Hymenochirus > Hymenochirus boettgeri. The sequence continues at coordinate 43,862,765 of CM033469.1, read as the reverse complement.
TTCAAAAAAAAGAGAGAAACATGACCAATCTAATAACTGTTCATTAATTTACGAGAATTGGGAAAAATATATCTGGGATTAGTTAAAAACCATGTCTATCTAAGGGGAATATACACAATATTGTTATTATCTTGATAGTAATAGTAAAGGGGAACTACAGGATTAAACCCTTTAAAGCTAGGTACACACAGTACCGATAAGCCCTGATACAGTTGGATCCGACCAGTCAGGGCTTTTACAACATGAAGTTCCCGATTACCTCCCCCTCCTCTATAATCACTGGTTGTTCAGATGTCTGTTCCCTGACATAATACAACTGAAAATATGAAAATTAGTAGAGCAACCTAATGAAGGTATTGCCATTTAACTAAAGTACATTTTTTGTGCACACGTGTGACATGTTCGGACAGTCTAGTCCTTTCTCAAGTGTGAACACCTAATACTTAAACCACCTTTTATACAACAGGGTGTGGCCTAATTTAGGTCACTCCTCCTCATTCATTAATTAACACCATTTTGGTAGTGTCAATATACTATACACCATAAGACATAAATACATAAATAAGTGATAAAATATGGTATTAAACATGTGATAAAATGACATGATAAAACATAATAAACACCTATTTCAACCTATTCAGAGTTAAGAATAATGCGTTTGGCCAACATGTCTGGCACAACTTTACTTGGAGTGGTAAGGAAACAAAAAAAAAGAAATGTTACCAATTGTGTCTAGAGCTTTCAGGTCTTATTCCTTGGCTGCTGCATCCAGGGAACATAGCCGGATTGCCTGCAACAGGTATGGTCATGGCACTCCAGCCACAAGGAAGTGATTGCTTGTACTGCAAGGACATGATTTGGGTCCTTCTGTGTCCTCCTGATAACACATATCAAATAAAATAAAAATCTGAGACATATTCCATTATGTCCAACCATTATAGCCTACCCAAATAAGCCTACCTAACAGTTTCATCCAGAGGAAAGAAAAAAAACAGCTGGGAAGGGGGAAATTCCTTTCAGACTCTAAATGGAAATCAAAACGGATCTCTGGATCAGCAAGAACTAAATTATAAGGGTGCAACATTTTGCCTGCATTATTCTTTGCAGCAACCAAGATGTTACAATATACATGTAGTAACAGCAAGCTACACAAATACTGTAATACACATGTAGTAACTGGCAAGCTGCACACAATACAGAATGTACACATATGACTCCAAGCTGCGCACAATACAGAATGTACACAGTGACTAACAGCTGCACAACATACAGAATGTACACATAGTGACTGACAAGCTGCATACATACAGCAATTACATGTAGTGACTGACAAGCTTGCACACAATACAGCAACTTACATGTAGTACTGACAATCTGCACACAATAAGAATGTACACATAGTGACTGACAGTCTGCAACACAATACAGAATGTACACATAGTGAACTGACAAGCTGCATACATACGCCAACTCACATGTAGTGACTGACAATCTGCACACAATACAGAATGTACACATAGTGACTGACCAGCTGCACACAATACAGAATGTACACAATAGTGACTGACAAGCTGCACACAATACAGCATTTACATGTAGTGACTAAAAGCTGCCACAATACAGCACTACATTGTAGTGACTGACCAGCCTGCACATACTACAGAATGTACACATAGTGACTGACAAGCTGCCACACAATACAGCAATTTACATGTAGTGACTGAAGCTACACACCAATACAGGATGTACACATAGTGACTGACAAGCTGACACAATACAAATGCACACATAGTGACTGACAAGCTGCACCACAATGACACATAGTGACTGACAAGCTCAAACAATAACAGAATATATAAGTGACTGACAGGCTGCACACAATACAGCAATTTACATGTAGTGACTGACAAGCTGCACACAATACAGCAATTTATATGTAGTGACTGACAAGCTGCACACAATACAGGCAATTTACATGTAGTGACTGACAAGCTGTACACAATACAGCAATTTAATGTAGTTGAATGACAAGCTGCACCCAATAGAATGTACACTAGTGACTGACAAGCTGACACAATACAGCAATTTACATGTAGTAACTAAAAGCTGCACACAATACAGAATGTACACATAGTGACTGACAAGCTGAACACAATACAGAATGTACACAGTGACTGACAAGCTGCACACAATACAGCAATTTACATGTAGTAACTGGCAAGCTGCACACAATACAGCAATTAATGTAGTGACTGAAAGCTGCACACAATTCAAAATGTCACATAGTGACTGACAAGTGCCCACAACAATACAGAAATTTACATGTAGTGACTGAAAGCTGCACAGAATGTACACATAGTGACTGACAAGCTGCACACAATACAGAATGTACACATAGTGACTGACAAGCTGCACAGAATACAGCAATTACATGTAGGGACTGAAAGCTACACACAATACAGGATGTACACATAGTGACTGACAAGCTGCACACAATACAGAATGCACACATAGTGACTGACAAGCTGCACACAATGCACACAGTGACTGACAAGCTGCAAACAAAACAGCAATTTACATGTAGTGACCGAAAGCTGCACACCATACAGAATGTACACATAGTGACTGACAAGTTGCACAAAATACAGAATGTACACATAGTGACTGACAAGCTGCACACAATACAGCAACTTACATGTAGTGACTGACAAGCTGCACACAATACAGTATGTATACATAGTGACTGACAAGTTGCACAAAATACAGAATGTACACTGTAGGACTGGACAAGCTGCACACAATACACCAATTTACATGTAGTGACCGAAAGCTGCACACAATACACAATGTACACATAGTGAACTGACAAGTTGCACAAAATACAGAAGTACACATAGTGACTGACAAGTTGCACAAATACAGACAGGGTTATTCATAAAAGTTCTTATACGTAAAATGGTGCTAAATTTGCCCCAACCAATTAGATCTTATTTAACATTTGAAAGCCAACATCTGATTGGTTGGGGCAAATTAGCACATTTTAAACGATAAGAACTTTTATTGTATAACCCTGAGAATGTACACATAGTGACTGACAAGCTGCACACAATACAGCATTTACATGTAGTGACCGAGAAAGCTGCACACAATACAGAATGTACACATAGTGACTGACAAGCTGCACACAATACAGCAATTTACATGTAGTGACTGAAAGCTGCACAGAATGTACACATAGTGACTGACAAGCTGCACACAATACAGAATGTACACATAGTGACTGACAAGCTGCACAGATACAGCCATTTACATGTAGTGACTGAAGTACACACATACAGGATTACACATAGTGACTGACAAGCTGCACACAATACAGAATGCACACATAGTGACTGACAAGCTGCACACAATGCACACAGTGACTGACAAGCTGCAAACAAACAGCAATTTACATGTAGATGACCGAAAGCTGCACCACAATAAGAATGTACACATAGTGACCGAAAGCTGCACACTACAGAATGTACCACATAGTGACTGACACGTGCACACAATACAGCACTTACATGTGGACTGACAAGCTGCCACAATACAGTATGTATAACATAGTGACTGACAAGTTGCACAAAATACAGAATGTACACATAGTGACTGACAATGCACACAATACACCAATTTTACATGTAGTGACCGAAAGCTGCACACAATACACAATGTACACATAGTGACTGACAGTTGCACAAAATCCCGAATGTAACATAGGACTGACAAGTTGCACAAAATACAGACAGGGTTATTCAATAAAAGTTCTTATCGTTTAAAATGGTGCTAAATTGCCCCAACATTAGATCTTATTAACATTTGAAAGCCAACATCTGATTGGTTGGGGCAAAATTAGCACCATTTTAAACGATAAGAACTTTTATTGTATAACCCTGAGAATGTACACATAGTGACTGACAAGCTGCACACAATACAGCAATTTACATGTAGTGACCGAAAGCTGCACACAATACAGAATGTACACATAGTGACTGACAAGCTGCACACAATACAGCAATTTACATGTAGTGACTGAAAGCTGCACACAATACAGAATGTACAGTGACTGACAAGATGCACACAATACAGCAATTTACATGTAGTGACTGAAAGCTGCACACAATACAGAATGTACACATAGTGACTGACAAGCTGCACACAATACACAATGTACACATAGTCACTGACAAGCTGCACACAATACACCAATTTACATGTGGTAACTGGCAAGCTGCACACAATACAGCAACTTAACATGTAGTGACTGACAAGCTGCACAAAATACAGCAATTTACATGTAGTGACTGACAAGCTGCACACAATACAGCAATTTACATGTAGTGACTGACAAGCTGCACAAAATAAGCTCATCAATTTAGGTTATCCTTTGAAAAGAAATTATTCTAAAAGAAAGTTATTCTGTTTTTCAATCAAATAAATCCTCATCTATAGCCAAATCATAGCAGGGAACCTTTTGTACTGTATTCTATTCAGAAAATTGCCTGGCAAAGTTTAAACTGTAGAAAAGTGGCACTGCTGCGTATTTACTGTAACATTTTTTTACCTGCAATAACCTCTGTACAAAGCTTAAAGGCAAATGAATGCCAATCCACTCACTAAAATATTACAAAATATGTATTTGAAAGAAAAATATTTTATAAGACCTAATGCAATCTTTGAAGTCCTGCACACAGGATTTAGCAAACTTTTTTGTCTGCTGCAACCCCCTGTAGTTACCTTTCTTTGCTTTTCTGTTCAGTTCTAATTGGGGTACAGTTTTCTCTTTGGTGTCAAGCAGGGATACAATCTTGCCTGAGACATCCTGTCATCTTTCACAGTTAAGTCCATTTGAACACTATGAAATAACCTTATTTAAACTAGTTCATTTTAGGCTTTATTATTTACTGTAATTGCTATTGTTTATTTATATTTTGATAGCATTCATACCAAAGTGTTGACAAAAATATTTGTAGACTTCTAAATCTGTACCTCTTGCTGATTTTCCTCTTGTTCCATTACAATCGGCTGTGTCACCAGAACTCCAAGAAGTGTAGCCCATGTCTCCTCAAACTGAGTACGGCTGGTCCATCCTTTTGGATAAAACATAACAGTGTATCAGAAACTAAACACGACAAAACTAAATGCACTTGAGAGCACAGTAACACAATGAATGCTGTAGTAAATACAGTAGTAGTCGAAATTCAGATTATAAATAATTCTTAGAACAGTTACTAGTCCATTAGACAAAAACTGGTCTATACTTTTAACTGAAATATAAGCAGTGATTAGTATGGCTACTGTAACAATGTGGCCTCTGGTACATTCAAATGTACACAAGCACTGTCACTTACCTTAAACGAACAAATTCCCCCCATCAAACTATCACTGTCGCCCTCTTCACTAATGTAACCACTAATGTATAATCACCCAAACAATCATTCCCTATACAGAGTATATGTGAAATTGATGCAAACAAACATACATATGGGCAGTTTTACACTTTGGACATAAAAAGGAAACAATCAGAATGAACCATCTCTAAAGACTCGTACACACGTGCAATTGCGGGGGCATCCCACGTCAGGCTTCCGAACAGAAGTTTCTGCCAATGATTGTTTAATGTTCGGGCGCTCATTTGGGCCTTGTTGACTATCCGCCCGCCGGGTTGGTCAACTATCCCCGACCGAGCACTCATACATTAAAAAATCTCACCGAAAACAACTGTTTGGTACCCCATCGTGCATTGAAGGTTGGCATTGCAATTACATATGTGAGCTTTTAAATAAAGTCTTTAGGAATTTCTTTTTCTATCAGATTCCCATTATTCCATATGAAGCACATTGTACTATTTTAGATGTTAAAGCAAATGCAGCACAATCCAATATCATGTTTTAGAAGATGATTTCCAGTATTTCTCACCGGTGTATTAATATGGTAAATAAATTCTTTAAATACTTCTTTCTCTTGCAGAAACCTACAGGATTTCAGGAAGACAAAGTTTCCAAATTCCCCTCCTCTTTTTGGAGACCATCCAAGTTTCCAAACCTGATTGAGAAGCAGAATTGTGTGTAAAAGAGATGGCAAATTCCATTCATTATTGAGAATTCTAGAAAATATTATATTTCAGATATAATAAATGTGAAAAGTTAATTCGCATGGGAAGAAGAACACAAAAAAATCCCTTTATTAAATTTACACACACAGCAAAAAGTGTCAGGTTTCAGAGCCCCAGAAACTCAAGCACCTAGATAGAGAATAAACCCTGTCTGTTTTTGTGCAACTTGTCAGTCACTATGTGTACATTCTGTATTTGTTGCAATTGGCAGTCACTATGTGTACATTGTGTATTGTGTGCAGCTTTCGGTCACTACATGTAAATTGGTTGTATTGTGTGCAGTTGCAGTCACTATGTGTACATTCTGTATTTGTTGCAACTTGGTCAGTCACTATGTATACATAATGTATTGTGTGCAGCTTGTCAGTCACTACATGTAATTGCTGTATTGTGTGCAGCTTGTCAGTCACTATGTGACATTCTGTATTTTGTGCAATTGTCCGTCACTATGTGTACATTCTGTATTGTGTGCAGCTTCGGTCACTACATGTAAAATTGCTGTTTGTTTGCAGCTTGTCAGTCCACTGTGTGCATTGTGTGCAGCTTGTCAGTCACTATGTGTGCATTCTGTATTGTGTGCAGCTTGTCAGTCACTATGTTACATCCTTGTATTGTGTGAGCTTCAGTCCACTACATGTAAATTGTTTATTTGTGCAGCTTGTCAGCATATGTGTACATTCTGTATTGTGTGCAGCTTGTCAGTCACTATGTGTACATTCTGTGCAGCTTTCAGTACTTAATGTAAATTTCTGTATTGTGTGCAGCGTGTCAGTCACTATGTGTAAATTTTGAATTGTGTGCAGCTTTCAGTCACTACATGTACGTTGCGTATTGTGTGCAGTTGCCACAGTTACTACATGTAAATTGCTGTATTGTGTGCAGCCTTGTCAGTCACTGTGTACATTCTGTATTGTGTTCAGCTTGTCAGTCACTATGTGTACATTCTGTATTGTGTGCAGCTTTTAGTTACTACATGTAAATTGCTGTATTGTGTGCAGCTTGTCAGTCACTATGTGTACATTCTGTATTGTGTGCAGCTTGTCATTCACTACATATAAATTGCTGTATTGTGTACAGCTTGTCAGTCACTACATGTAAATTGCTGTATTGTGTGCAGCTTGTCAGTCACTACATATAAATTGCTGTATTGTGTGCAGCTGTCCGTCACTACATGTAAATTGCTGTATTGTTGGCAGCCTGTCAGTCACTGTATATATTTCGTATTGTTGTGTCAGCTGGTCAGTGTCACTATGTGTGCATTGGGTGCAGCTTGTCAGTCACTATGTGCATATTGTATTGGTGCGCTTGCAGTCACTATGTGTACATCCTGTATTGTGTGAGCTTCAGTCACTACATGTTAATTGCTGTATTGTGTGCAGCTTGTCAGTCACTATGTGTACATTCTGTTAGTAGTGCAGGCTGGTCAGTCACTACATGTAAGTTGCTGTATGTGTGCAGCTTTTAGTCACTACATGTAAAATGCTTGTATTGTGTGCAGCTTGTCAGTCACTATGTGTACATTGGTATTGTGTGCAGCTGGTCAGTTCACTATGTGTACATTCTGTATTGTGTGCAGATTGTCAGTCACTACATGTGAGTTTGCTCGTATGTAGCAGCTTGTCAGTCACTATGTGTACATTCTGTATGTGTTGCAGATGGTCAGTCACTATGTGTACATTCTGTATGTGTGTGCAGATTGTCAGTAACTACATGTAAGTTGCTGTATTGGTGTGCAGCTTGTCAGTCACTACATGTAAATTTGCTGTATGTATGCAGCTTGTCAGTCACTATGTGTACATTCTGTATTGTTGCAGCTGTTAGTCACTGTGTACATTCTGTATGTGTGCAGCTTGGCAGTCATATGTGTACATTCTGTATTGTGTGCAGATTGCCAGTTACTACATGTGTATTACAGTATTTGTGAGCGTGCTGTTACTACATGTATTTGTAACATCTTTTGAGTGCAATGAAATTAATGCAGGCAAAATGTTGCACCCTTATAATTTAGTTCTTGACTGATCCAGAGATCCTTGTTTGATTTCCATTAGAGTTGAAAGGAATTTCCCCCTTCCCAGCATGTTTTTTTTCTTTCCCGATGAAATGTTAGAGTAGGCTTATTGTGGGTAGGCTATAAATGTTGGACACTAAATGGAAGTATGTCTCAGATATTTTATTGTATTTTGACTATGTTTATACGGAGGACACAGCGAGGACCCAAATCAATGTCCTTGCAGTCAGACAATCACTTCCTTGGGTGGCTGGTGCCATGACCATAACCTGTTGCAGGCAATCGGCTATGAGTTCCCTGGAGGCAGCAGCCAAGGATAAGACTTGAAAGCTCTAGACACAATGGTAACATTTTCTTTTTTTTTGTTTCTTACACGATCCAAGATAAATGTGGCCAGACAGTGTGGCCAAACGATTATCATTAACTCTGAATAGGTGAAATAGGTGTATTTATTGTTTTATCATGTCATTTTATCATCAATGTTTTAATACCATATTTTATCACCTATTTATGTTATTTAGGTCGTATGGTGTTATAGTCTATATGTGACACTACAAAATGGTGTTAATTAATGAGAGGAGGTGAGTGACCTAAATGTAGGCCACACCCTGTTGTATAAAAGGTGGTTTAGTGATTTAGGTGTTCACACTTGGAGAAAGGACATCAGGATGTCCGGACATGTCACACGGTGACACCACCAATAAATGTACTTTAGTTAAAGCAATACCTTCCTTAGGTTGACTCTACTTAATTTTCATATTTTCAGTTGTATTATGTCAGGGAACAGACATCTGGAACAACAGTGATATAGAGGAGGGGGAGGTAATCGGGAACTTCATGTGTAAAAGCCCGATGCATGGTCGGATCCAACTGTATCAGGGCTTATCGGTAATGTGTGGTACTAGCTTTAAAGGGTTAAATCTGTTAGTTCCCCCTTTTACTCTCTATCAACGATAAAACAATATGGTATATTTACCACTCGAATATAGACATGGTTTTTTAACTAATCCCCAGATATATTTTCCCAATTTACGTCATTAATAACAGTTATTAGATTGTGTCAGTTTCTCTCTTTTTTTTGAAATGAGATTTTGGCAGGAAACTGAGCCTTGTGAGAGGAATTGTAGAAGAAAGAGAAAATCCAGGCAATGGTTTCAAAAAGAGATAACATTGTAATCTCATTCAACGTATCAAGCCATGGGACCCCTGTACCAGTCTATCTACTCCAAATACAGGGTAACTCCTTTTATACCATATACTATACTGCCAAATCCTTTAATTAAATGTATGTAGGGTGTTTTATTAAGGTTAAACAAATCTTATTGGGTGAGATACGTAACAAAGCATCTCGAAAAAAATAGCAAAAGAAAAATGGGTTCTTTATAGGTGCAGTGTCAGCAAGCCGATCACTTATTAACAATCTCTTACTGTGCAGTTAATCTGGTTCTCCAGCTGTGTCTCTTTGGCTGCTGCCCGAACTGCAATATTTGAGGTGAATAAAGACATGTCCATCAGTCCAACCCATCTAGCATATATCCTCATTTCCTGCCTAACTGTTGATCCAGAGGAAGGCAAAAAAAACCCACCAAATTATGAAGGGAAAAAATTCCTTCCTGACCCAAGTGGCAATCGGAAATTCCATCACTCTACTTTATTATAATACCAGAACTTGCAACATTCTTTGTTGCAGAAACTCATCCAGCTTTTTTTTAAACTGACCAATGAACCTGCATAACAACGTCCACTGGAAGACATTCCAAGCTTTACTTTCACAGTGAAAAACCCTTTCCAACTTGAGCCTAACCTTTTTCTTCAAGTTTAGGATGTCCTGTGTCCTCTGACATGGCTCTATTGGTGAACAATGCCCAGATAGTTTATTGTATGGCGTTATGTATTTATCACAGTAATCATATCCCCACGCAAGCGCCTTTTCTCCAGCGTACATAATTGTAACCTTTTCCAGTCACTCCAAATCCCCTTATTAATTTAGTTGCCCTTCTCGAACCTTTCCCATTTCAAACGGCTTTTTGTACACAGGATTCCAAAATTGCAATGCATATTCCAAATAGGCCTACCAATGCTTTGTAAAAGAGGGAGAATAACATTTTCCTCCCTTGAATCCATACCTCTCTTTTACAAGACAATACCTGCTGCTCTGGTGTTTGACGCTGCAACTGTCTGCTACATTTAAGTTTGTTATCCACCAAAACTCCAAGATCCCTTTCCAACAGGGATCACTTAACACAGACGCATTTATAGTATAAGCAGCACAAGGATTTTTAAGTCCAAAATGCATCACCTTACATTTATCAACATTGAATCTATCTGCCACTACAGCCCTGTGAAACTATCTAGATCCCCTGCAACAGATTGCCCATCCTCTGAAGTTTTTAATGGTCAAAAAGTTTTTTGTCGTCAGCAAAACACAGAAACCTATGCTGACAATACCCACTTCAAATCATTAATAAATAGATTAAATAGAACGGCCCCAACACAGAACCCTGTGGCACCCCACTTAGCACTTTAGTTCATGTAAGCATCCCTTCATTAACCCAATTTTTTATCCATGTACAAATGGCCCCACCACAACTGTGTATGCAAAATGGACTCAAAGTAAAATACTATCTACGCTATGCCAGAGTCTAAATTTTACCATTCCTCATAAAAGCCAAGCAAGTGAGTTTGACAAGCTCTATTTCTCTAAATCCATGCGTTACTATATGTCAGTCCTTGAAACATACTTAGAACATGTTCCCTATTAAACTTTCAGTATCTTCCCCACCACTGAAGTTAAATACAGGCCTGTAATTACCGGCTGTGAATGACTACCCTTTTGAATATTGGAATAACATCAGCCTTTTTCCAATCCAGAGGCAACCCTCACGGACATGAAGGAATCTGCAAAAATAAGAAACAATGGCCTAGATAAAACTTAGCTCCCTAAGTACCTGAGGATGTATTTTATCTGGTCCCGGAGATTTTTATTAATATTAACTTATTTGGTTCTTTCGGTACATATCCTCTGTTCACCTTAAGTGGCACTTGAATTTTTTATACCATTATTGCTACTCTACTCTATGATATCTGTACTTGGATTTCTATAGTGTATACAGAGGGGGGAAAATGATTCACGACATTTGCTTTATCGCCATCCTCCGTAACTCAACTATCCCCTTAATTAATGGTGCCAACATTCTCAGTCCTCCTCTTACTTACATTAATAACTTAAAAATTTTTAGGTCTTAGTGATGCTTTGTTCAGCTAACTTCATTATTAATTTTAGCTAGTGATAGCTTTCTTACACCAGTTAGAGTTTTTATAATCCCTAAAGGCCCTTTCTGTTCCCTCTGACTTAAAGGTTTTAAAGCCTTTCTTCCTTTCTATTGCCCTTTACATCAGAAAATTCAGCCACATGGGCGCGGATTTTTTTTTTTTTTTTTACATTAATTTCCCAAGGGTATAAATTTAGATGTGAACTGGCTAAAATCCCTAAAGGGTATCTCCACTGAGGAAAAGCATTTTTTTTTTTTTTTTGGTTGATTTTTTAAAGTACACCATCCCCCACCCTCCCCCTACCTTTTTTCCCCAGAATTCCCTTTCGTTTTGATTGTAGCAGCATGGGAAAGTGTGGCAGGTTCCGGGGGTGTGTCTTCCCTGTGCTGGAGTGCTGTTACTCAATGTGCATCATATGGTTAGCAGACACACCACTTGGCTGCAGTAAGAAATCCTTTCCTCCCTGACTCTCTAAGTTCATTTTTCCAAGTGATTATGCAGAGAGAGACCGGGGAGGAAAAGTTAAACCCTCTTCCAAACTACTGTAACAAATACAGGGGAACTTGTGTTGTTTTAATAAAAGATTTGTTGTTGTCTAACTCTAAGATTGATTTCATAGGGGATTGCGGGAATATGAGGCAATCTGTATGGGAGGAGTGGGAGAGAGAAAAGGAAGTTACCTGATTACTCCTCCATTAATTAGTGAGGTCAGCAAGCTGCTGTATGGTCAGTGATTATTCCTCATTTAGCAGTGAACTCAGTAGTCTTGGAGGACTGTGATGGTCATGTGATTATTATTCCTCCATTTAGGTGTGTGTGGTGTGTGTGTGTGTGTGTGTGTGTGTGTGTGTGTGTGTGTGGTGTGTGTGTGTGTGTGTTGTGTGTGTGTGTTGTGTGTGTGTGGTGTGTGTGTGTGTGTGGTGTGTGTATGTGTGGGTGTGTGTGTGTGTGTGGTGGTGGGTGTGTGTGTGTGTGTGTGTGTGGTTGTGTGTTGTGTGTGTGTGTTGTGTGTGTGTGTGTTGTGTGTGTGTGTGTGGTGTGTAATCGACCAGACAGCAGAGCCGACGGATCCTCTCACATTTGCTGCGCAGGCAATAAAGGAAAACACGCGTCGACATTTACATGACAGGCAGTCAATGAAGTGGGCGGACCTGCACCATCCACAGCGTTCTGGGACAACATCATTGGATTTCTTCTAAAAACTACTGCTCAAGACACGGATAATTGCAGGGACATTTCCACCATCCACATATCTATCCTACAACCAGTGTGACTTTTAGCAGTGGAGATACCCTTTAACAAAAATCCACTTCTGTTCAGTACCTTTACTGATAAACATTATCCCAGTTGACATTCTGAAGAGCTACTTTTAACCTGGGAAATTGCCCTTCCGAAATTAAGTCTTTGTTAACCCAGCACACTTTTCCTTTCGATAGCATAGTCCAAATGCCACTATTTATGGTCACTATTCCTAAGCCTCCAGTTACCTTTATATCTATAATGCTTCCACAATGTTCGATATTACGATCCAGCAGAGCTCCTTTTCTAGTAGGAACTTCAACCACCTGTGAGAGAAAATTATCCTGCAGCAAATTCAGGAACTCATTGCCTTTTTCGTGATGGCAGTCCCCCCAGATTGACAATCCCGCACCAACTTCAGCTTCCAAACCCACTCACACCTCGACACAGACCTAGGTCCCTGGAACGTCTGCCTCCAGGTTCCTATACATGTGGCAGGCATGCACATTGCATGGGTACTGACAAAACTGTCCCTTGCTAATCACACACACCAGCACAGTGACACACAAACTTTGTTTAATTGCCCTTCTTTACTATGTCCTTGAGATCAAGGTCCTTTTGAGCAGGTGGGACTTTATACACGTTCCATTCTAGTTTGTTTCACTCACAGGAAACTTCCTTTGTTAGAGAAGAGAAAATTATATTAGAACCCATATAAAAAATAAGGATTGCCCAGCGGGTCAAATAGGACAGCTAACCGACGCATTCCCCCCCCGCGACTCTACCGCTGAAATGTCCATTTGTTCCTTTTCTCTGGGGTTTTCTGGGCACTCTGAAACTGTAATCTGTGACAGACTGATTATTTGTAGAGCTGTTAACTGGTCTCCTACAGTGGATACATTTTTTAAGTGCCCCCCCCTTTTTTTTTTTCCTTGTTGTTGGAGTGAGCAGTCAGTTGTAGGAATTGGTGTTGTGTTTTGGTTTATGTAGAATAACTCTTTGTCAACATGTATATAAAATGATTTAACCTTTTCAGTGCCAGACCGTTTTGCAAGTTGTTACCTTTGTTGCCAAAAGAATTTTCAGGATTTGCACTCATATGGTTTAAACTAATTTTACAGGGAAACCCCCCAGTAAATTAGGAAATATATACAGTGTTTTTTTCAGCACAAAGTGTACTTAGCAGGTATCAAAATTTTTAACTTTCTGAGATTAATTGGAATTATGGGTAAAATGTATAAAAAATTAAAAAATTAGGAATTTTTCACAGATGTTTCCCGTTCTTACTTACAGTTCTTTAAGGTTACGCACAAAAATCTTACTGTTTCTAAAAGCTCTGATAATCCCGAGTACAACGATACCAGATATATGTAGGTACCCGACATTTTCCTGTACAGGAGGACCCACAAACTAAAACTGCACCTTCAAGGAATTTACACCAAATTAAAATGTATAACCATACGACAGTTAACATAGAAAATCTACCAATTAACTAAAATATCCCCACAAGTGAGATATTGTTAGAAACTCACACCCGCAGGGGATATTATGAGTGAGGTAAGTTTTCGATCAAAATGCAGATACCCGGACGCAACTCTCGTCCAATTGTAAGTATTTTCTACATTTTCCTTTTTTTCTCAACTGAAAATCAAGAGACGAAATCAATGCGAAATTCAGCTAAAAACGTGGAGGAATGTTCAAACGCATCTCAAATATGAAAGCCTAATCCCTCCCGAATTAAAACGGTAGCCACATTCATGGGTGTACCCAGAGACATGGCTACCAACTAACCCAAAGTGGGCTAATGCCAAATGGCAGAGTGACAGTAAAAAATGTAGCCCTCTTCTATATTGAACATTCTGCAGTTTTTTTACACTAAACACCCCTGTAGCTTGGAAATACCCCAGAACTATATATTTTGGAATGTGACCACCTTCAGCAACATAGCTGCTGTAATTCTTTCATCATACCATCAATGGTATAGGTTGCAGCTTCGTAGAAAGTCGCACCATGTCGGCAGATTTCTGAAAAAATTAACACAAGAACAACTTTCAAAGGTTAGAAATCTGCCAAAACCCCATGGAATGTAAAAAAAAAAGTTACTAAATATCAATCTCCCACATGTCCTGAATCAAAACAGTATGCCATATGTGTGGTTCACACGCGGGTGGAAGTGAAAAAGCCACACAAAGTGAGACAATGCACGATTGCTCAGAAAACAGCGAGAAACATATTTAGCCAATCCGAATTCGGACAGTCTGCAGGTTTTTCCACAAAACACCACCGTAACTAGGAAATTAACCCACAAACTTGAATATTCGATAATCTCACACAACCTAGCTATGTAAAACTAAGTTTAGTTTGTTCATTTTACCATCATTGGTTGTGGTGCGCATTTCTTCGTAGAAGTTCGCATTTGTCTGAAAAAAATGAACAAAAAACAACTTCAAATAGGAATAGAGAAATTCATGCCAAACCTATGGGAATGTAAAAAAAAACAGTATAAAATAAACTCCCAAATGTCCTGAATCAAACGGTTTATGCCAAATTGCATGGTACACACGCGGAGGGGAAGCGATAAAGCCACAAAGGAGACAAGGCAGATGGACTCAGAAGAGAAACAGCGAAAATATTTAGCCAATTCCGAAATTCGGCAGACAGTCTGCAGTTTTTCCACCAACAAACACCCACGTGACTTAGGATAAGAACCCCAAAAATATATTCCTAAATCTAAACACCGTCAGCTATGTAACAACTGTAGTGTTCATTCAGCTACAATCAAGTGGCGGGCGAGTTCTTCATAGAAGTCTCGCATTGGTCTGAAAAAACATTAACAAAACACAACTGTTCAAAAGGTAGAAGAAATATGCACAAACCCAAACCTCTGCGAATGTAAAAAAAAAGTATAAATATCAATTCCCAAATGGTTCTAAATCATTAACGGTATAATGCCCTACTGTTGTGGTACACAGCGGCGGAGGAAGCGAAAAAAGCACAAAATGGAGACAATGCACATTGGCTCAGAAAAAGCGAAAATATTTAGCCAATTCCGAATTCGGAGCAGTCTTGCAGTTTTTTACCACAAAACACCCCCGTTAACTGTAGAACATAACCCCACACAAAACTAGTATAGTTCCTGAAATCATACACACCTTCAGCATAGGTAAACACTTAAGTGTTTCATTCATACATCAAAAGGGTTTTCTGGGTGTGGGCGCCAGTTGTCAAGAAGTTGGGCAGTTCATAGTGTTCGCATTTGTCTTGAAAAAAATTAAACAAAAAAAACAACTTCAAAGGGTAGAAATCATGCCCAAAACCTCACGGAATGTAAAAAAAAAAAGGTTACCAAATACCAATACCCCAAATGTCCTGAATCAAATGGTATGCCATATGGTGGCGTAACACGCGGGACGTGGGATAGGGAAAAAGCCACAAAGTGAGGACAATGCACGACGGGCTCAGCAGAATACAGCGAAAATATTTAGCCAATGCCGAATTCGGAACGGAGGGATAGATAGATAATGGATAGACAGATCAGAACAAGACTGATGTAAGCACACTTACCAACGGTGGGACTCTGGTGTAACTATTTACTATAGGAAACCGTGCCAAACTTATTACAATATTTCTAAAAACTGGGGTGAGAAATGCTGCAATATTGCGGTTTCTTTTGTGCCCAAAAGCCAAGACTGTCTGGAGAGATTCTACCATTTCTGCCATCACTTCACACGCCATCTTGATAAAAAAGGGATCTACAAGTGAACAACCAAAAATATTGTTTATTTTATATTAATGTTCTCATTTACATAAACAGTTAAAATATGTTATTTCTTCTGCAGCACTCCTACATATTTCCCTGCCTTATAATAAACAAGTCATCCCAATGTAATGGTTCAAAGCAAAGTATTTTTACTAGGTATTTTTAAAAAAAGTAGGTGATCCAGTCACTTCTTACTTTGGCCCACCTCCTCAGCAATGTAATAGATTTCCCCCTATGTCTCCATTTTGGTTAAATGTTTAATGTTTGGTTTGAAATAAAACATTATTTCACTGGAAGTGAGAAGCACAAGTCAGCACCCACACCGGTTTGTGTGCATAATGACTATTTGGTGTTCTATAGTAAACTAAACTATATAAGCCGGAAGCAGTCGGAACTGCCAGAGGAGTCATGCTTTGTTCCCGGCTTCTATTACATTAAAGGATAAGTGCATTGTAAAATTAAGTTAGGGTCACTTGTAAGCTGCAGCTTTAAAAATACTTTTGGCATGTTTCTGGTTTCCCTAAGCCCCTGCAGAGCCTACCTTTTTCCTTTCAAAATTGCTGACACCTTGTATGTCCTTAGGTGCATGGTTAGCTCCACTCCTGCGAGATTTTCATGTTCCTCCTGATTGGTAAGCCTCAATATGCAAGTCTCATCCGCTCTGTGCGTTTCATGTGTGCATATGCGACGTCAGTGCGTGCACGGACGTGTGCGCGTGACGTCAATCTCGTCGCACACATCCATGCACGCACTGTCATGTCGCGTGCGCTGTGACGCCATACTCTCGCAGCAGACGCCCACATGGAGTGCACAGATTGACTTACCAATCAGGAGGAACATGAAAATCTTGCAGGGATGGAGCTAGCCATGCACCTAAGGACATACAAGGTGTCAGTAACCTTGAATGGAAAAAGTTAGGCTCTGGAGAGGCTTAGGGAAACTATAAACATGCCAAAAGTATTTTTAAAGCTGCAGGTTCCAAGTGAACCTAACTTAATTTTACAGTGCACTTTTCCTTTAACTAAAGAATTAGAGAAAAGGCGCTTGCATGGGGATATGATTACTGTGTATTAATACAGTACATAACCGGCCATACAATAAACTGGGGCATTGTTCACCAATAGAACATGTCAGAGGACACATGGACATCCCTTAAGACTTGAAGAAAAAAGGTTTAGGCTTCAAGTTCAGAAAGAGTTTTTCACTGTGACGGTAAAGCTATGGAACTGTCTTCCAGTGGACGTTGTTATGGCAGGTTCATTGGTCAGTTTAAAAATAAAGATGGATGAGTTTCTGCAAACAAGGAATGTTACAAGTTACTGGTATTGATACATGAAGTAGAGTTGATCCAGGGATATTTCCGATTGCCACTTGGGTGTCAGGAAGGAATTTTTTCCCTTTCATAAATTTGGTGGGTTTTTTTTGCCTTCCTCTGGATCAATAGTTAGGCAGGTAATGAGGATATTCCGGAGTAGGTTGGACTGGATGGACGTATGTCTTTATTCGACCTCAAATACTATACTAACAGGAGGTGAGACATAGCTTCTTTAACATCCATTCTTCATTTAAGGATAGGCTATTATTATCTACTAGAACTACCATAGATAGACATAGCAGCTTATTAAGACTTTACCTGTTATACTAGCATCTACTTGATCATCTCCTGCATTACCATCTGATTTGTTTTTTCTTCTTTCTGGACATAGGAGCTGTTCGCCTGGTTCTACTGCCACTGTAATCCATTACAGAAAAGAATGAATGTTTTATGCTATAGCATGTTGGAAAGGTGACTAGGAAATACACTGTTTGCTCTTACCAGCTTCAAGGATAAATCTTATACACATGATAAGAGAGCAGGCATGGGTCATAAACTCTGCTGAGGCCAACAGGTTCCATAAGGCAGGCTGACGAAGAGTCAGACAGCAGCAATCTATTACAGCCTGAAGATCCATACTCAGAGGAACCTGGTTGTGTACAAAGTGCCAAGACACTGCCTGCAAACAAAGACATCTATCAAGACTCGTATTGTGTAATGTACCAGCGCAACACAAAGATATCTGTGACTAGAGCTAATGTACCAGCAGGTTATACTCCCCTGTAAGTTTTACAGGGGATTATTCAGGTGCCACATAGCTCGAAAACAATCAAAATCAAATCTAAAAAGTGCCTTGTTAAGCACAAAAACAATGTCCAGGCAATTGTCGCCTTCAAGGGCTACTGTAATATATATATTTTTTAAACAAAAAAATATAGGTACATGTTATGTAGCGAGAGAAAGAACTACTCACTGTGATTTACATATTATAAGGTGTCAATTCAACTTAAATAAAAGGAAATATCATGTGGATACAAGGTGTGAAAAACAAGGAGTCTTACATTTCTACATTAATTTGTCATTTGACAAAGTCTTTCTGCAAAATAGCCCATTTGATATTATGGCTAGAGCTAGCAACATATTGTCTTGTATAAACAGGAGAATGGATTCAAGGGAGAAAAACATTATTCTCCTCTTTAAAAAGCACTGGTAAGTGCTTATTTTAAATATGCGGTGCAGCTTTGGAATCCCATGTACAAAAGAGGGGTTAGAGAACTATGGAGGGGGTCGACTATGTAGGCACATTAGACAAGTTAGGGCTGTTTACATTGGTGAAAAGGCGAGAGGATATGATCACTTTATACAAATATATTAATGGGCCATACAATAAACTCTCTGGTGCATTGTTCACTAATAAGTCAAATCAGAGGACTTGTGGACATCCATTAAGATTAGAAGACAAGACTTTTCATTTTCAGGTTAAGAAAGCAGACGTGGTAATGGCAAGTTCATTGAATAGCTTTAAAAGTGGGCTGTATACATTTCTTAAACTAAACAATATTGAGAATTACTGGTATTAATAGATATACTGTAGTTCTGGTTGGTACGGGGATACTTTATAATATTGAGAATTACTGGTATTAATACATATACTGTAGTTCTGGTCTTACCTCAACTGAGAGCACTACAAATTTCACAATGTCCTCCTCTTTCTCTTGTTGAATATGAAATTCTGCAGGGAGCTTAGGCAGAGAAAGCAGATACTGTGCCAATGTTCGGCAGAGAGTGACGAGGGTGCAGTATACTGAGCTGTCACCTGCAATCAATAGGATATCTGTAAACAGTGTTTTAGTACTTCATTTTCAGGCTGATAATATTGTAGGTGGCTAATTAACAGTTTTTTTTGTCTAAACTTTTTTTTTTCTGGTGGTAAAAGCACTGTCTACTGAAAAATCTGGATACACAAAGTATGTGCAAAAAGATAGAAACACTTGTATAATGTGTATATAAGGCTGGGTACACAACGACATTTGTCCCGGCTGACCATTCACCACTATCGATCGGCCGGAATAAATCGCTGGCTGTCAGTAGCCACAGCCAATCGTGCAGTACCATAGGGAACCACAGAATCGGCCTTAATTTATCAGCATACGCAATCCCGTTTGTCTGGTCCGGGTGAACGAGCGCATACACTATTTTTGGCCGACCGATACACAGTAATATTGTTTGGCTGACCTGAAAATATTGAATGGTGTGTACCCAGCCTAACACACACACAGTGGGGGGCGAAACGCGTCTGCTCGCAGTCCCAATTTCGGCCTTTATATGACGTTTGACTGATATACTGAATTAAGAAGTTGGTAGCTATGCCTTTTGCCTATTACATACACTGACATGATTTATATGTACCTCCATGATAGACTCCTATATTGATTTCGGTTTAGTCTTATTATATGGACTGATTAGGTGTATTTTTAAAAGTTTTTAGATGTATAACCCTGTTCGTTTAATAAAGGTTTTTTAACGGATATAAGATTGTGCACAGTAGTTCTATTTGTTTTGCTTAACACACACACACACATTAGACAGAAAGATTTGTTTATTGTGTTTCTACTACATAAAAAACTGGGTGTAAAGGTGGCCATACACCAGCACGAATACTTACCCACCGACGACGCTCACGCGACGTTCCTGTGATCCTGACGGACACACCTCTCCCGATCTTATATGTGATCGACATGCGATCGCAAAAGAATGGGATTTTGCGATCGCATGTCAGTCGTAATATAAGAGGGAGAGGTGGTTCCGCAGCGATCGCAGGAACGTCGCGTGAACGGTCGGTCGGGGATAGTGATATGTGACTGGTGTATATGGCCACCTTAAGTGTATGGGCTACATGGACCACTATAGAATATAAACACTTAAGTCTGTGTTTCTGCATGAAAGAGTCCATATCTGTCAGAAAGTTGTGTTTCCTCAAAGGGAAAACAAAGCATGTGTGTCATTAGTCGTATAAATGATTTCAGTTTTCTCTTTTAAAATATTTTGAATCTGTTTATTACCGAACAAAATGCTCAACTTCTCCCAATAGACAGTGCCCTCGACCTGTTGCAAAGGCTGCAGAACTTGGTGGTCTTCTGGGAACTGTTGAACAGTCTGGGAGATGAGATCCAGAAACACTGTGAGCGTTGTTTCAAAGAATGCACTGTTCTGTTCTGCTGAGATCTGGGTCACTCCAAGTGCTAAGCATGGTGTAAGCAGGCTTAAATTGAAATTCTGTGGGAAATACGATATCTCTTTTTAGTTATGCTTTTTTTCATAGAACAAAAAATAGCATTAAAAGCACTTTACAACACAAACAGGCAAAGTAGCACTTAATGCAAAGCTGGCAATCTAAGATACTTCTCAAAAAACACATATACCACAAACAAGTTGATAAGAAAACCAAGAGTACTGGTTCATGCAATCTCAGGGTGAACTTACTAAAAGGATGCAGAGGACAGCAACATTTTTTCCACATCATCAAGGTGTGTTACCTATTTTAAAGCGTTTCCAGAGTTACCGTATATACTCGAGTATAAACCAACCCGAGTATAAACCGAGGTACCCAATTTCAGCTAAAAATCCTAATAAAAGTTGTTGACTCGAGTATAAACCGAGGGTAGAAACTTGGCATTCAAGATGTTTGGAAACTACAACTCCCAGCATGCTTTATTAGCTGGGATTTGTAGTTCAACCATCTTGAATGCCAGTGTGGGTGGCATTCAAGATAGATAGATATCAGATATAATGGTAGGATAGAATAGATCAGAATAGCGAGATTAGCATCGATAGATGATATAGAATGGCCGTAGTTAGGATAGATAGATAGATAGATGACATGGTAAGAGGATAGATCAGATAGAATAGACTAGCGAGATTCAGCTAGCTATCCTAGATAGATCGATAGCATGACATAAGATAGAATGGCAGAGATTAGATAGCTCGCTAGCTAGTCTCGACGGTCGCGGATCTCTCGACTCGCTCGCTCTCTAGGCTAAGCTCCCGTTCGCATAGATAGTAAGATCGCTATCCTTGCAGACGATAGCTCTCAAATATCGATCATAGCATGGGCCCGAGTAGATACGCATGCACGTATACGATAGATAGAGTAGATAGATGATGGCCGGTACGATAGATAGTAGATAGATAGATCGAATGAGAGGATTTAGATGAGATCAGAATAGATAGTAATGGCAGAGATTGATAGATAGAATAGATAGATGGTAGAGATTAAGATAGATTTCAGTTTGTACCTCAGTGGGCTCTTCTCCATCCAGGAACTGTGGGCTCTCCTCCATCCAGGGCTTCCTCTGTGCCAGGGACTGTGTGCCAGCATCGAAGGTAAGCATTGAAGGTTGCTCTTGAAGGTACCGGTAAGCATTGAAGGTTGCTGCATTCCGGCAGCCGCGCGCTCATTCCTGTACTGGCGCGCCGGCTGACGTCACTGCCCGGCCCGGGCTTGGCGCCGGGCAGTGACGTCCACGGCGCGCCATACAGAGAAAAGATCGTGCGGCTGCCGGAATGCTCAGGTAAGGCTTGACTCGAGTATAAACCGAGTCCGAGTTTCAGGCTGATTTTTCAGCCTGAAAAACTCGGTTTATACTCGAGTATATACGGTATTCAATAAAATTTCTTATCCTTAAAAATGGTGTCAAATTTTGCTCCAACGATGTTCTTTCAAATGTTAAATATATCCAATTGGTTGGGTAAAAATTAGCACGCATTATTCACGATAAGAACTTTTATTGAATCTCCCTGTAACAATAAGAACTTTTATTGAATCTCCCTGTACATGTACAAAAGGTGGGTACTGTCTGGATCCTGTCTATCATTTTTCAAAGATCCTGGATACACACAGTGCCAAGCATTTTCCCATAAACACAGCATAGGGAGAACGCTCGGGACTGTGTGTTTCCCTCGGCCGCCTCACCTACAAGGAAACTACTGCGGCTGTAATATTAGTAAGTGCAGATTGAAATTTTTGCGTGCGCCAGCTGCATGGTTTTCATAAAACACACTTTCGCGGCCACAAGTGATGTTATATGCACTTAGCAGCTAAACATGGTACAACTTTTTAATTACAGCCAAATGGTTAACGGTGGTTCCTAATGCATCGAGAGCTACAATGTGTAAAGGTTTATAAAAAGAATTAAAATAGATTGAAATAAATGTGGTTCACTCTGCTTAGGCAGTAACACTATTTGAAGCTGTTTGAATCCTGGAGGTGTAGTTGTTGGTCTGGGATTGACCCAGATCTGTAATGGGAATTAACGGACAGCCGACTTATTAGGACATTGTTGTTTTTTTACTTACCGACTTATGAGGACTTTGTTGTTTTTTTACTTACCCTTTAAATATGGCTGTCACATGAATTAAACGCAGGTCAGTTGGTGTGTGTACTCGTGTCAGGTTGGGGGATAAAAGTTTTTTTTTTTAACTATACTTACCCTTTAAATATGATTGCCACATGAATGAATGGGTACTTTGTTGATAATTAGGCAAAATAGTTTTTTTTGACTAGTTACCCTTTAAATATGGCTGCCATGAAAATGGAAGGGTAGGATAGTAGGTGTGTGTACCTGGATCAGGTTGGAAGTTAAAAAACAAACTTATAATGAATGGTCAAAATTAGTTTTGTTGATCTAGTTACCCTTTAAGTATGGTGCAACAATAATGGAGGGGTAGGCCAGTAGGTGTGTGTACCTGTGCCCCATGGGGGTTAAAAAACAAACCTTTTTGATTAGTGATCAAAATTCGTTTTTTTGACTTTAGTTACCCTTTAAGTATGGCTGCCACAGTAATGATAAGTAATATCAGTAGATGTTTGTACCTGGGTCTGGTTGAGGGGTATGCCTTTTTTTGTGTTACAACCATAAACTAACTTTTATTGAGCTATATCAAAATTATTTTTGGTTTTTTTTACTTTATTTACCCTTTAAGTATGGCTGCACAGAAATGGAAGGGTAGTCATGTCTTTGTGTACCCAAATGAGGTTGGGGGTATTGCTTTGGCATGTATGACTATATAACAACCTTTCATTGATGATTGATCAAAATTAGTTTTTTGACTATAGTTACCCTTTAAGTATGGCTTCCATGGGAATGGAAAGGTAGGTCAGTAGGTGGGTGTACCTGTGTCTGTGTGGGGGGTTGGGGGTATCACCGTTTGTATTTATGATGATGAAACAAACTGTTTTAAAATATCCACATTTGAGGATTGTTACCATTATAGTCTATGGGGAAAAATATCCCGTAATTCGCCGATAATGATGTGACGATTCCGCGGATTCCTTAGCTAATAAATAATAGCTCACTTCTCCTTATATGCCCCGCACGTCTGTACCGAATGTCTCTAGCTCAAAAACTGTGGGAGGAGATACAGTCCAAAAAAGCGGAAGAATAAAACGGAAGAAGAAATAGAATGAACAGGAATTTGGCTCTTCAAGCCAAATTAATTACACTAAAATTAAAGGTATGGTAGCATAGCATAATGCTTTTAAATACAATAAAATAGAAAATAAATAATGTTTTTGTCTCATACTGGTGATTAAAATGAATAATCGCTTGCTTTTTCTAGCAGTTTTTTTTTTTTTTACAGTAGGTAAACTTTTTCACTACAGCAAGCCACCCAGTCGCTTCCTCGCTCACCTCCCCTTCCCATTAGCACTGAGAGTAACAAACATCTGCCTTACCTTGTAGGTCATGAAAGCTTGACGTTCTGATTGAGGCATTTTATTTACAAGCTCTGCTCCTTCCAGCAAAGCAGAGTCTGATTGGGTGAGGCACTGGGATCGAACCAGCGATACGTACCAGTCCTTGCAAAAATATAAAAACAAAACATGTCACTAACAGGAAAAAAGTTACAATGATTATCAAAGTTGAAGGGGAAAGAAACATAGCCTGAAATGGACTTTCAGTAAAGGTGGCCATACATATATTCGATTTTACCCGACCAAGAGCTCCCACGACATTCAACCAATCCTGCCGGAATCGCCTCTCCCGTTCTTCTATGTGACCGACATGCGATCGCAAAATGAATGGGATTTGCGATCACGTCGGTCGCATAGAAGAACGGGAGAGGCATTTCTGGCAGGATTGGTCGAATGTCACGGGAGCGCTCAGTCGGGTAGGTAAAATTGTATATATGTATGGCCACCTTAAGATATAAATGGGTGTTCCAATATTGCACTCTACACTAAAGGGAATATTTATAAAGGGGCTATCTAGATATTTACAGCAATAAATGAAAGCTATTTATGAAAAAGCAATAGGATTTTCCTACATTTCAATGAAACTTCCGCTTCATACCACAAATGAACCTTTTTTGTGTTAAACCTTGCGAGAACCATAGTGGTATCAGAAAAAGATAAAAATAAGTTTTGGCTAAATTTTGGTCAGTACCGTAAATCTCTCAATTCTGAATTTTAAAAAAAGTGTCCTGGGTTTTTTTTTTGTTTTAAAGATTTTACAAAATCTTTGCGAAATCATGTGCAAATGTGCCCAATAGTACAGCTTATCTTGTAAACCGATACACAACATACAATTAGCTCCGCCTTTTCGGATCTTCTAAGCAGCCGACATATCGGATGTCAGTCGCAAAGAAGATTTGGAAAGGTGGTTTCTCCAAGATTGATTGCATGTCGTGGGATTGGTCTGCCAGGTAAGCTGTAATGTATGGGCAACTTTAGACCCATTACACCATTTGATCATAAAATTGCCATTTAAAGTTAGGCTATTTTTGTTTAAAAAACGGATTTTGCGATGGAATTCGCCTTGGTGGAAACTATTATTACGAAAATTTGGTCCAAAGTCTATATTTTGAAAATGTTTTACTGTGCTAGATCGCAACACACATCCTATGATATTATAAGTGCATTGATGAACTTTTTATCTGTTTGCTGGATAGCTGCCCAAGTTCCCTTGTATATGGTTTAATAGACATTTAAGAATTTGTGTCATATCTTTGTGGCAGAAAACAGAATTAATTAAGAGTACCTTGTTAAGGTTAATTCCTAGGTACCTGACATGTAATGTATACAACTGTAGTTTGACCTATGATAATGTATGTGCAACGACATGACCAATACAATTGCAGATTGGTGTCCAAATAGTGGTTCTGTAATGATCAATTATGTGGCTTCAAAACTCCAAAAAGTGTAAAAATCCATACACACGTGAGATTGCAGTGCACAACCTGCAACACACAATGGTCTACGAATGTCAATTTCATCTAACTATGAGTTAATGTATTGGTGAGCACCCATAAACTTACAGATACCCGGCCAAAATGTCCATCTGTGCATCATTGTGCATTGGCCCTCGATCACACGTGTACTTAACTGGATGGATTTAACTTGAATCCTGACCAAAAACTTCCTCTAATACCGCCCATGTTGACCGTTATTGACATAGTCCATAGCAACACCAAAGCACTCATTGGTGCCGTTAAACATGTTGAAGCCCTCTTTACTAGCATCATGTGAAATATCCAAACAAATCTGCCTTACGGTTTACCTTATCGGGGTGCAACACTTCCAGCATTGCCTGATTTTCCCCATCCAGTGGGTGTGAGGTTACTAAAGGTAATGGGCTCACTGTATCTGGTGCAATAGTCATACGAAATCTGTCCAGCAGAGAATAGAGTCTTTGGTGTCTGAAAAAACATAAAAGAAAATAAATTATTACCTATGCCCAGTTCTGGAATCTTTCACCCGTCACCCATTCTGAAATCTTTGACCTTCTGTTGTCCTCGCCACTTACAATGTGTACCCTTGATTCTATGCCCCACTTCTTACTAAGACATTATGCAAAAATCCTTTCCCCTGTTCTTGCTCACATTTTTATTCTTCTTCTGACCTCTGGGATTTTTACTTCTGCCTTTTATCATGCGTGCATCAAACCTCTTCCTAAAAAACCTTCTCTGGACCCTACCTGTTTCTCAAACTACCGCCCTGTCTCCTTTTTATGGTTTGTGTCAAAACTCTTAGAACATCCTGTCTCTGCACTTATTACTAATTACCTCCATGCTAATAACACAAATTTACTGGTCCACCCCCACGCTAACCCCTGAAGTTCAATCCCATATCTCTAAATATCTGCTCTCTATTTCATCCTGGGTGGCACTGCGCAGCCTTAAACTCAATCTATCTAAAACGGAATTAATAATCCCCCCCCCTAAACTAGGATCTAGTCCACCCTTCTCCATCTCTATTGACAATATGTTCATTAACCCAGTTGAATCTGCACGCTTCCTTGGAGTAATCTTTGACTCCTCTCTTTCCTTCCATCATCACATTAACAAAGTCACTAGGACGTGTCATTTTTTCCTTCGCAATATTGCCAAGATCTGCCCTTTCCTTTCTCGCTCCACTACTAAAATGCTCATGCATGCCCTTATAATCTCCCGTCTTGATTAATGTAACATTTTGCTACTTGTTCTCCCGGCCCGTCGTCTCTCTCCTCTTCAGTCTATCTTAACTCGGCTGCTCGCTCGCTTCTCACTCCTCCAAAAGAGAACCCGCAACCCCGATACTGCAGTCCATAGGGTGGCTTCCCATCAAACAAAGAATCACATTCAATACCCTTCTTTTAACCTTTAAATCCCTTCACTTTACTGCACCTCCCTACTTATCTTACCTCTTGGTCCCTTATGTTCCTGGCCGTGCCCTTCACTCCTCGCAAGGAAATCTTCTCCACAAACCCCCTAAGAACACTCCTTCCTCCTGCCTTAAACCCTTCTCTTACTGCTCCCTTTGAAACTCTCGCACTCTTTCTGCCAGTTGACATCCATTAATACTTTCAAAACTAGACTGTTTTCCTACCTTTCTGAGCACCAGCACAACAAATGATTTTTTAAGCTGTCGGGAGCACTCAACCTCCCGCCCACTTGTATCTGTTGTCTCTCCCACTTAGATTGTAAGCTCTTCAGGTCTACATACATACATACATACATACATGTATAATGAAGACCAGATCCACACCTAGATACATTACTTCATTGCTGCATTTACCCCAATAACCTCTGTCTGGTAAATAATGGTTAGTTATATGTCTTATTACCTTTGTGCTAATCCGCTGCTTTGTAGATATTCCTGCATTCTATCCAACTCCTCCACTGGTACCTGGGAAATGCTATTCTGAATGTGCAATAAAACATAAATCAAACCATGAACCCTAACAAAAAATCAACAAATGGGAAGTAATGGTTAATCTTAGTTAGTGTTTCTCAAACAGGGGTCCAGTGACCACTCGGGTACCCGGAAAGGTTGTAAGGTATTCCTCAAAAGATAGTGACAGGACCTGTACAGATCCATTTGAGTGATGAATTGGGGCATATTTTTTTATCTATTTGTGTGAATTGTGTATTTTGATGAATTGACCACCCCCTGGGTTGTGTTCAGATTGTTGCTTACCTACACTTCCTTTGGCCAATAGGAAGATGAGAGAGGCTGAGCGGAGTGTACCAGAGCAGCAAAGGAAAGTTTAGGTAAGTATCTATGTAGTTATAAATAGAACCCAGGAGTGAGGATCTAGCGGTTTAGGTTCTCACTCTATTCAGGGGTGAAGCAGAATAGAGTGTGGGATTCTGAATGGATAAAAAGGGTTAAGAAACACTAATTTAAGTTAATTCACAACACTAATAAATCTGTATATTTCTTTAATTTTCTTTGTGAAAAAGAAGAATTTCGGTACAATAACACCGCTGTCATTCTTAGTCTCTAATTATACTACTACCATGTCTCTTTAAAACATTTAACACAAATATTATAATGCAGTTGTCAAACCATTATACAGAATACTGACAGAGGAACACCCTGAAATTAAAAAATGTATAGAAAGTAGGCCCCCCCCAACCCTAAACGCCAGCTTTAAAACCTAAAAATCCGCCCATAAATAGTCTTACCCACCTTCATTCCCAGGAATGGAAGAGCAGAAGGGGCCAGATTGGCAGCCACGTCTGTGATTGGTTAAAGGTCAGCCAATCACAGAGCTCCACTGCGCATGCCAGAGTCCTCTAAGAGGACAAGGAAGTAGCAGGCACCAAATTACACACAGACAGGCTCCTACACTTCACTTTTCTGGACTTTGATCAGGCCCTAACACTACACATTGGGGCCAGCAGTGGGGCAAATTTTAATTTTGGGGGTGGACATGCCCTTTAAGTACAGATTACATAGCAATCCAAGGTAAAATGTCATTAACTCAATTAGTGATATTAAACTAGTGTTTACAGAGCAGTGAATGACCTAGGGGAGACTAAAAAAATACATTCAGCCATGTTTAAACAGGGATCACACTTTCTTGCAACAAAATAAAACCAAGTTAAAAAAAAACAGGGATCACAGTCTGTGGCCCATAGGGAAATCTTTTGACAACCTCAGGCTCACTGCCATACATACTTCATACCTGTGTATTAGCAGCCAAGAGCATTTCTACTCGTCGACAAGCTAATGTGTCTACCATGCGAGCCAGCACACGGAACGGAGTACAAAGTAGCTTGTCAATGTACAACATTAACACAGCACCAGACTGACTGAGGTGGATGCCTTCCAAGCACTGAAGAGTCTTCTTTAGAGTTGTGGGCTGGAATTCACAAATAAAACAGAATCAAAAAAATTCACAAGATTAAATTCCCTCTTTGTTAGAAACCTGTATGGAAACAATCAAGCAGCTCCTTAATAAAAAAATATTTTGAGTCTGTAAGGCTGGGTACACATGAGCAGATTTATCGGGCCAAGCAACAGATACGTCCGTGTATCGATCGATTGCCCCAGAAAAAAAATTTGCAGTGATTTTAGCCACGGCCAAGCTGTTAAATCATGGCACGCAAATTGCCACACTACTGTTGCCACAAACGACAATTATTTTCCTGGCCGAGCGTTTGCTAGTAGCGAATGCTGAGTCGGGACAAATGGTCCCCTTGTGTGTACCCAGCTTTAGAGATATGAAATAATGTAGCTTAAAAGGCACAAAAAGGAGGTTAAAGGGGAACTGCAGCCTAATAATCAAAGTTTTAGCCTTTTCCATGTAATCAGGCAGCAGTCAGTCAACTTTAGAAACAATACAACCCTTGATACAGCCTTTATTTCTGCTTCCCATAGTTCCCTGCGGCTGGGGACATTCATGTCTATGCAGCTGCTGACAAATAAAGAGCTGCTATCTAAAAGGTGTCACCAGCAGCAAGGGAACTTGGAAAGAAGAGGGGGCTATATAAACCAAAACTATATCAATTTATATAGGAAAGTGGTCGTATACTTAAAAGATAATAAATTAAGTTTAAAGGACATTGCAACTCAGCCAATCACTGACGCTGCTGGCGTGCATGGAAAAGGCAGGAAACAGCAGCAGCAGAGAGGCCCCGTCAGTGGGGATTCAATGTGGCACTTGTGACTCTAGGTAAATATAATTTTGGTCTACCCACTAACTTGATTTTAATGCCAACTGTTTCTGCAGCTGCATTTCCTCCGGATTTTCCTGTGATGTCCCCCACTTTAGCCCTTTCCTTTGTGATTGAAAGTCAGTTGTCAGATCAATAATGTAAATCATGTGAGGGCTTAATTACCAAGAACAAAAATTGTCCTGTGCTATTAATCTGCAATCAGAGATAAGCATTCTATTGGTCTACTACCATTAGGAAACATATAACATCTGATTGGTTGCTGCCAATTAATAGCCCAGGACTTTGCACCTCTTTTATAATAAGCCAAATAGTGAATTTTTAGCAGGTGCAAAACAGGCCGCTTACTGCTGCAATGTTTTCACAGCGTGATTGGATTGCTTGAATGAAGAGGCCACTAGCTGCAGAATTCCGGTGTATTGCACTGATGAAGTCTTGAACCGGAGGCTCATGGGATAGGTTAATAAGATCCTGTACATGATTCACTATAAGCCAGGTCAGGTGCTCTGAGTCATGAAGATTCTGACACTAAAATAATAGAAAGAATCAAACCAGATTATGAATAACGTCCAGTAAAAAATTATATTGGTAGTAAAAGATTTCCTATATGGATACAAAGCAATCTTACCACATAGTCACAAAACAGGATCAGTGCACCTCTACGCACTATTTCCCTGCTACAAACTCCTGGTTTGGAACCTGGAGCAAGATCATCGCTGTCGGTTGACATCTGTGGGCTAAGCAGAAGTTTTGTGCTGGAATAGCTGTTCCTCCTAAGAAGAAAATAGCAAAATCCCAAATTAAAAAACAGCAACAATGTACCGTAATCAGATATTATATATATTATTATACATTGCAGTCTAACAAATATTCAAACTTTCTCAATTAAACATTATTTCTTTATTTCATTTGTTGGTGCTGAAAGTTCTTTGACCAGTTAAGAGACATCTAAAAATGATAATTAAAGGACTAATTCTTAGCTTTGTTACTATTTAAAGGGTATTTTTGGTCTAAAAATTAAATTTTCAAAAACTGCTCCAAAACAGTTTTCTGATTTTAAATCTGAGACGTAATTTCTGAGAAATCATTATTTAATAATCACAGCATTTACATGAAAAAACCCATGTCCTTCTCTCCCCTGAACGCTTACTAAGATCTTTGGCTGCCCGCCAGCACACATTCTGTAACAATTAAGAGAATCAGCAGTGAAAAGAAGGGATGGGGGAAAGGAGGGACAGATGGTGAGGCTGTGCAGAACTTTAATTTAGTGTCACAGACACTACAAGAAGGCAGTGAATAATGGAGGGGGGGGGATAAAGTGCACCAACTAAATTTTATAATAAAAAATGATAAAGCTGGCACAGATAAATATGTGAGTACCACCATTTTCTTCTATCAAATTTCAGATAATGTTAAGTTGTATGAGCGGGTATAGTAAATCCTTAATGGACAAATGTGAAAAATTGTACAGCACTCAAATGGAGATAACAAATACCCTTTAAGATGAGTATTAACCATAACCTATATACATTTTTTAAGCAGGTGTGTAGCAGAAAAAAATTAAGATGGAAATGTAAGTTCTAACTACATTGAACAGAAGATTTTGCTTATGTTTATCTAAAAGACTGTTACTATGGCAGCAAAAATGGGAGGCGTATTAAGCATTCAGTTAATTATATGACCAAGCAATTACTTTAAAATTAATGGAACAAACTGTACTGTGCCTAACGGCTGTGTAGAAGAAAATCATTATATTTATGAAGAAGCATATTAAGTTTGCAGTTACAATGCAGGAACCCCAATCATCCACCTACACAAACAATAGCTGCCTTTCAAGTTGTAGCTTAATTATGCTGTTTACACTTTTGTTTTGTTTTTTACATAATGGGGAGTATAGTCATAAAAGTATAAAGTTGTAGCAAAACCTGTTCCAAGACTCACATCCCTATACTGCTTAATGGCAACAAATATTTCTGTCATAAAACAGGAAATTCATAACGGGCACAGCCATGAAACAAACTTTCAAATCCGAAAGTGGGGAAAATTGCCTAAAATATGGATTTAAACATGTAATTGAACTACTAATAAACTATTTGCTACTCCATAGTACTACAATGCAATTTAAAGAGGTACTGCACCATTGCACAGTACACCAATGGCAACAGACAGAAACCTTATCTCTAGTTTGATTTTATTCTGCTTTGTCAAGGATAAAGACTTCCCCCTTCAAGTGTATTAAAACAATATTGTATCATATCATATATTACCGGATATTCTAGAACAGGGATTCTCCAGATTATATACAATTACAACAGCAAATGTACTTTCTAGAACAGGGATTCATCTGCCTCCAGATGTTTGAAAACTACAACTTCCAACATTTCCTGGCTTGCCTCTGTTGTTGAGGAATGATGGTAGTTGTAGTTTTCAAACATCTGGAGGCAGATGAATCCCTGTTCTAGAAAGTACATTTGCTGTTGTAATTGTATATAAAAAATTCGAGCACAGGTAAATGTCAAGAGACCTTCCACTTTTGCATATACATAACACACCTGGAAAGACTTTACTGTTTTGCTGGTATATCAGGGAATAATCTCCATCTTCATATGCTACTGACAAGTCTGGTTACATACAAAACGTGTGTGTGTGGGACAATAGCAACATTCCTCTCTATACTTTGGAAGCCTTCATACTATGTACCCATATGCATGATTTATCAAAGGAGATACTTAAAGATTTATGTTGTGTTACATAAGTGGAAAAAGGAAGAAGGCAGCACATCCGGGTTTGAAAAACTTCATGAATGAAAACCATCATGAATGACGTTGTTAAACCTGTCTGTGTAATAAAGTTTTTCAAATCTGGAGTTGCTGCTATTTTCCTTTTCCACATACATGGTGGTGTGAAGAGTGTGTGGACGTGCACTGAGGTCCTGTTTGAGAGACACCTGTGGGCTTGTGTGTTGCCTGAAGCGGTCAAATATGTTATCACTGTTATGTAAGTACATTATATTTTTTCTATTTGTTTAAAGGAATAGTTCACTGGAAAGTAAACTATTCCTTTAATGCATTGATTGAAGACTGTGAGGTTAAGGAGCTATTCTTTACCTGCCGTTCTTCAATAAATTTTTGTGGAGCCAGAAACGATGATGGAAGTAACTTACCTTTTGCGTGATCCATTGCGGCCACACTGGCAGGTCCCAACCGCTTACTGGTTTTGTTCAACTATAGCGAACATGCACGTTAAGGCGCGCGATAGTTGAACTGAACTTGGAAGTAGTCGGGAATTTCAGTGTGACAGTGGAGGATCGCGCGAAGGGTTCATCGTTCCAGGCTCCACAGAAATTGAATGAAGAACAGGAGGTAAAGTGACCATACATTAGGCCGATTTTATGTACAATCCGACATAAATTTTTTACATTTTCCCGATCTAATTATGCAACATTAGATCGTAATATTGATCATTACAATCGGGAAAGTCGTTTGGTTAAATGATCGTAGTATTTTCTGAAGTTCTGATTAACAATTAATGAACTATTTACGATAGCAATAGCCTTTTGTAGTGTCTTTAGGCATAGATCCTCTTACATCCTGGTCTAAAATCAATGCATTAAAGGAATAGTTTAATTTAACAGTTCATTATTCCAAGTCTGCTTTACTTGGATGTACAGTGTACAGAAGTTTTTCCTGACAATGTTCTCCAGCCGGATCATATTTACAATCGCAATTATCATCAATATTACAATTGTAATGTCGATCGCAAAATGATTAGGCCAGGCGGTTGTCGGGAGGTAAGTGTGTAGTTTATCCAGCTTTAAACCCAGTCTCTGAACCTCTGCATTGTAAAAATATTGGCAGACGTTTCATTACAACTTTAGACACTTACAGTAAATCTATACAATTACATTGTAGTTAATTAATAACCCCACCCCATTTTAATTAGATCATTCAGTTGTGAGACACAAAGTAGGGTTCTCATTAAAGTCAACCCACACTATCATCTCTTTGATAGCACTGCATGGATCCTTCTAATAATAGCATTCTGTATTCCAGCTTTTATATAGTGAAAAGTGCAACATCCAAAGCATAATATAAGGATATTACAAGTCACAGACATGTCCTGAGAAACTGTAATCTATAAAAGCACAATACAGCCTGCTAATTAATTTTATACAGGTCATCGTACTAACATCCTATTATATTAACTTATATATAAGAAACTTATATATAAATAAGAAATTGTGCAAAACAGTTGACACACATAAGGTTTATATATAACTGTTGACATCACCAGCAAGATTTATAATTAAATATTGTACAGGATATTCATGGCTTGTGTATTATAGAACAGCAATTGAGAACTATATTTATATATAATATATATACAATATAAAATATAATATAAAAAAAACAATTAAAATTAAAAGTACTTGGGACAGGGAAGTAGGATTGATCTAATGTCTACCAATGTGGTTTAGCACCAGCATGAAGAAAACTGCTCTTGTAAGGCTTTCAAAACTTATCTTAATACATACGTCCAGGACAACAATCTGGCAGATATAAACTGTATGTTTATGTTTATATGTGCTGTAGCTCCTCAACAAAATAATATTAAGAGGTAAGAATAAATCAATCAGACCTCCCTGCCCTGGGTACTTTTTTTTTTCTAAAAAGTTGTTTACATTATTGAACAACAACAATTTGTTTACAGTGAAATTGTCCTTTAAGATATCAGGGGAGTTTAAAGCTTACTTGAGTGTTTGGTGCACATTAGACCACCAGTTGTAGTTGGTATAGTCAATTAGGAGAAGAAACTGACACCACAGAAGCACAAGTGATGGATGGGTAGGAAACATTGATTCAACAAGGTCGCTCAGGCCTTCTAAGGTGTAAAAGTTGCCGCCATTCCCATCTCCTTTAAAGAGCCTTGATGCTGCACTGGTGATGCGTCTAAAGGTTCCTACGAGATATAGATTACATGGATTTTAATTTCAAACATGAACACTTACTGCACATAACCTATAGCTTATAATGAGCTACTCTGCCATAAGAATAAGACCGTTAAAAGCATTGTAAACTAAAATTCATCCATTAGAATCATCCCTTGTTACAGTGGCATCACTATGAATCAATGAGCTCCTATCCATGCTTTCTGGGAAGTGGCTAGATCTGTCATAAGAAAAATAAGGCGATGGGTCCCTCTTGGCTCCCGGCCCCTCTGTGGTTGCTCCCCCTGCTAGTTACACCCCTAATTACAATGCATAATTTGTATAATTTGTTACACCCCTAATTGCAAAGCATAATTTTACATGAGGGGGATTTAACATTTCCAAAATCTGGTTTCTTTCTCAGATAAAATTCATCACATCTAGTGAGAAGACAGCTAAACTATTGACCAGAGTGGGAGAGCGGAGGGCCAGGTATAGACGTGTCTTCTTTTACCCTTCTCTTTGGATGCTGAAATATGAGGCTTTCTCTGCTCTTTTTGCAAGCAAATACAATGGGAATGCAGACTGTAAGCTATTTGATTTACACTGGACATGCAATAATATTATTCTTTGTACATAAAATATTTTCCCTAGTGAAAAATCTAAAATCAGAAAATATGTTAAAAGCCATGGCAACAATATTTAATGCCTTTATAATACATAAGTGTGATATTTTATAATGGGAGCTGCAGTGGTATATATCCTTTTAAAAATCACTCAGCTATGTCACTAAGTGACTCATTCCTTATATTTCTTATATCCCACTACTCCGCCCATTTCAGTGTTCATGCCTGGACAATGACTCAGCGTTTTTTGCAGTGTTTAACTTCACTACGGGAACCTACTGGAGCTGCTTCCTGTCACTGCATAACCAATGTCTCTCTCCGCTACAAAGATTTGTTTAACCGCATAGATGCTGGGCTGTTCCTTTCTACTGGGTTTAAGTTACAGAAGGTAGCTTGGGGGATTAAATTAAGGTGGGAATAGGGACAAGGCTAGAATTTAAAATGTGAATGGGTTGAAGGAATCTAAAACTTATGTATTATAAGAAATAATGCGCTCCTTCACATTATAATATAAGGACATTACGCCACCTTGGAGTACCCTGCCCTATATTGTCAGGGAACTCCTCGGTGGCATAATATCCTTATATTATACTGTAAGGGGCGCATTATCCCTTATATATTCTGCACAAAAAAGCAATCTCAAAAATGGAGGCGCACTCAAAGAGAACGACACAGTACAGATGAAACACTAGTAATTGCTGGTGGGGTTTATGTGGAGCCCCAGGTTTTGGAAGGTCCTATCTGCTTGTACCCAGCTTGCAGCAGCATGCTATGATGAAACCCCTGTAGGGTAGCACCTTGCAGGCATAAGCTAAAATGGACAATGCAGTACATGTATAAAAAAAATAGTAATCACTGGCTCCATTGGCCAGTGATACAAAGAAAAGACAATGATACTTAGATCTAAACAACAACCAAAGTAAACAAGAACAAAAGAATCAATAGCACTATAACACAATAGATCCATTTAGATAAAGTTACCCGATTTGAAGATGTGAATCAAGCACATGAGTAATGTTCCCAGCTGTTGACAATAAAATGTGTGCTGCTGCTCAGTCAGATCCACCTTTAGCTCCTTGTGCACAATGTCCTCTAAAAGGATCCCCACCAACTGCAGCAGGAACCTGAAACATATGATTCAAATGCATAGACCTGAATAACTTAGTATTGCCTGGAAAGCTATAAATACTTTGCTTACACAGGCACAAATTTAAATTAATTTGTTATAAAAATATATTTATTTGATTTGTAAAATTAATGATAAAAAAACAAACTTATAACATTTTTCTCTGGCCTAGTCTCACATTTAATTTTGGTAAGACGATCCACAACCGGCGAGCTTTGGCCACCAATTGTACGTGTGTGGTGACTCCTGCCAACGTCATCTGGGATCAGTCTTCCCAGATTAATGAACAATTCCAATGCGACCCGCCACACATATACTATTGGCCATTTGTAGGGCGTTCCTGGTTAGAAGCAGCGAGCAGAGTGCTAGCAGTTTAGGTTAATTAATCTCTAGTTTAATTTAATCTCTATTGATAGAGTTTTTTTCAGCACAGAGGTAGCAGATTCCCTCATGTCTGGTGGTGTGCCTCTGGATTGGAAAAAGGCTGATGTTATTCCAATATTCAAAAAGGGTAGTCGTTCACAGCCGGGTAATTACAGGCCTGTAAGTTTAACTTCAGTGGTGGGGAAGATCCTGGAAAGTTTAATAAGGGAACATGTTCTAGAGTATGTTTCAAGGACTGACATTATAAGTAGTAACCAGCATGGATTTAGGAGGAATAGATCTTGTCAAACTAACTTGCTTGGCTTTTATGAGGAAGTAAGTAGAAATTTAGACTCTGGCATAGCAGTAGATGTAGTTTACTTGGATTTTGCAAAGGCTTTTGATACAGTCCCCCAATTGATACAGTCGCCCCATAGGCGACTAATGTATAAGATCTGTTGGTCTGGGGAGTCACATTTGTACATGGATAGAAAATTGGTTAATGAATAGGATGCAGAGAGTAGTTGTAAATGGGGCTTCATCATTATGGACTAAAGTGCTAAGTGGGGTGCCACAGGGTTCTGTGTTGGGGCCGATTCTATTTAATCTATTTATTAATGATTTGGAAGTGGGTATTGTCAGCATAGGTTCCTGTGTTTGCTGACGACACAAAACTTTGTCGACCATTAAAAACTTCAGAGGATGTGCAATCGTTGCAGAGGGATCTAGATAGTCACAGTGGCAGATGAGATTCTATGTTGATAAATGTAAGGTGATGCATTTTGGACTTAAAAATCCTTGTGCTACTTATACTATAAATGGCTCTGTGTTAAGTGAATCCCTGTTGGAAAGGGATCTTGGAGTTTTGGTGAATAACAGATCTTGTCAAACTAACTTGCTTGACTTTTATGAGGAAGTGAGTAGAAATTTAGACTCTGGCATAGCAGTAGATGTAGTTTACTTGGATTTTGCAAAGGCTTTTGATACAGTCCCCCAATTGATACAGTCGCCCCATAGGCGACTAATGTATAAGATCTGTTGGTCTGGGGAGTCACATTTGTACATGGATAGAAAATTGGTTAATGAATAGGATGCAGAGAGTAGTTGTAAATGGGGCTTCATCATTATGGACTAAAGTGCTAAGTGGGGTGCCACAGGGTTCTGTGTTGGGGCCGATTCTATTTAATCTATTTATTAATGATTTGGAAGTGGGTATTGTCAGCATAGGTTCCTGTGTTTGCTGACGACACAAAACTTTGTCGACCATTAAAAACTTCAGAGGATGTGCAATCGTTGCAGAGGGATCTAGATAGTCACAGTGGCAGATGAGATTCTATGTTGATAAATGTAAGGTGATGCATTTTGGACTTAAAAATCCTTGTGCTACTTATACTATAAATGGCTCTGTTTTGATTGCTTCCCTGTTGGAAAGGGATCTTGGAGTTTTGGTGAATAACAAACTTAAAGGTAGCAAGCAGTGCCAGGCGGCAACAGCCAGAGCCAGCAACGTATTGTCTTGTATAAAGAGAGGTATGGATTCAAGGGAGGAAAATGTAATTTTCCCTCTTAACAAAGCATTGGTAAGGCCTCATTTGGAATATGCAGTGCAATTTTGGAATCCTGTGTACAAAAAGGACATCTTTGAAATGGAAAGGGTTCAGAGAAGGGCAACTAAATTAATAAGGGGATTGGGGGAGCTTGAATATGAAGAGAGACTGGAAAAGTTACAATTATGTACGCTGGAGAAAAGGCGCTTGCATGGGGATATGATTACTGTGTAAAAATACATTAACGGGCCATACAATAAACTATCTGGGGCATTGTTTACCAATAGAACATGTCAGAGAATACGAGGACAAGAAAAAAGATTTAGGCTTCAAGTTTGGAAAGGGTTTTTCACTGTGAGAACGGTAAAGCTATGGAATTGTCTTCCAGTGGACGTTGTTATGGCAGGTTCATTGGTCAGTTTCAAAAAAATGCTGGATGAGTTTCTGCAAACAAGGAATGTTGCAAGTTACTGGTATTATTACATAAAGTAGAGTTGATTTCCGATTGCCACTTGGGGTCAGGAAGGAATTTTTTCAACCTTCAAAAATTTGTTGGTTTTTTTTTTTGCCTTCCTCTGGATCAACAGTTAGGCAGGAAATGAGAATATTGCTAGATGGGTTGGTCTTGATGGACGTATGTCTTTAGTCAACCTCAAATACTATAAACTAAGGTAAGAATAAGCTATCCCCAACTCCGTGAATTATAGATCCAGATATGAGCTATTGAAAACAGTCACTTCAGTGTCCATTTAAAGGAACACTCCATTCAAAAAAAAGTGCATTGGTTAGTTTACTTCTCGGTTAAAAGAACTCAGTCATAAAATAGAGATTCCTACCTACCCAAGAATTACATAACTCAAAAACAAAAATTCAGTGGGTTGTTTTAATCAGAAATGTTCATTTAATTTAGGGGGGGGGGATTTAAACCTTCCAGCCCTACTTCTTGTTTTATTCTGGTTTATTGTTTATTTAACAATAAAGCACCGTACAGTGATTTTTGTATAGAGCTTTTTCTCTTGTTTGGTTGTCTGAGCTTCTTATTTAATTTATGACACTAGAAACATACCGAGAGAAGGTTTCCTCTGGGGGAGGTTTATTCTCAGCCTGCTCTGAAACTTCTTCTGATAATGAATCATTATCCCCTTCCCTTAACATAATGATATTTTGACAGCATATAAGCATTGGCGAGAAGGAGAGCTCCTGTATCCTGGAAAGAACGATATCCTCTGTGGACTGAGAGATGAGAACTCGCAGAATAGCCAGGATCCCAGATATCCACAGCTGCACTGTGCTTACCGAGGTCTGTATTAAATACAAGGAGATAGAGTTACAAATTGAACAACAGGAGAAAAAAAGAAAGAAGCAGAACAAGGATTTGCTTTTGTCCAGTCTGTTTTATTGCACTACACATAGAGAAATATAAGATATGGGAAGCCCTGCCATTCTGAATACCGGTAAATAAAAAAAAACAGTAGAAAGCAGGTAAGTAACAACAACAGCATGGTATACTGTGCTGTTACTGCTTTTACTAATGACTATTATTAACCTAAGACCCAAATACGTTTCAATTAAAAACAGTAGTAGTGTCATTATAAACTTACCATTGTGCATGGTGTGACAAACATACTTCTCAGTAACATGTCTACTGGGCGAAGAGCCGATGGAGCTAATGTTTCGAACAATGTATTTAAAACCCCCAGTGCATCATGAGAATCTATATGCATCTATAAGAAACAAGACAAGGGACATATACATAGCTGCATAAAGAATTTTAAGTTGAAAAACATAATGGTCCAATGAGTTTAACCATTTAATACACACCCCAATATCACAATACACCCATGTACATTGCAGATTACAAAACACAAATAACCATTCATATATGTACACTCATAGATACATTAAACTAAGGGTTAGTCCCTACGTGTGCATTTTAAATTGCGTTTTGCAATCTGATTGCGCACTGTGTTCCGCATAGCAACGTCTTGTTATAACACCTCCCCCCCCGCACAGAATTTTTGCATTTTTTTTATTTTTATTGCTTTAGCAGACACCATGTAATTTAGATTTGTAATGGAAAATCAACAATACTGAATGATTCAGGTTCCAACTTCCAATTAGGGTGTAACTCATATTTTAATGCATCACTTTAAAATGATCTTATTATGAAGACATCCTTTATGGATCTACTGGTCTTATGTGCACCCGATAACTTATAAAGCAGGCCATATTTAGTGCAACATATTTCAAATCAAATAAAGCAATGCATCTAATGAAAACCAGTGGTGAGCAAACTGTTCCAAATCATAGCTAGACATTTACCTGCTGCTTGGATAGCATTGGAAGAATAATATCTGCAATCTGTCGTGACAGTCGTTTCCATTTATCTTCATTCTCTTTGTGGCACTGCTGAAGTACCAAGATGAACATTTCCAGAACCTAAGAATGTGGCACATTTAGATTTTCAGCTTTATATTAAAGCAAGGGTGTCAAACTCAATCACATAAAGGGCCAAAATCAAAGTTGTTAGGTTTTTATATATTCTTTATAATCACTTAGCCTAATAGCAGCCATTTTGTTCTATGACTCCATTTTGTCTTATATTACTGTCGTGTTATTGCAGATGTTTTGTTTCCAAATGTTCTGAGCTCAAGGTCTTTCTCCTACATTTTTTTATGTCAGCCTGACTCTATCTTCATATTCCAAGGTTTTAGTAAGTCATCTACAGACACTGTGTCTGGCCACGCCCCCTTTTTCTCTTTGTGAAAACCCAATGTAACATGTGAATAAACCGAGAAACTGGGTTCTACTGCACCGTGCGTGTTGTGTGATCCATTCTCCCAGCGCTGAAGGTCTCTTAGTGGGTCTGACAGGCATCAATCAAAAGTCCGGCGAGGCTAGTGAGGATATTTATTCTAACAAAAGTGGTGGGACAAATTCTTTTATTTAGACACTGGGTTGGGATTCTGTCACGCTTGTGTCTAGTGCTGGGTCTCGGCAGGGAAAGGGTATAAAGAACACTTTTGGACTGGGACCACTGCCTATGGCACGATCATGTGCTAATGTTGAAAGCCAACCTTACTCCAATGGCAGGACTGCACAAATAAATAGCAGTGTAGTAAAAGTCTTGGATGCTGTACAATCCCTGGGGGCCACAAAAAACAGCCAGGCGGGCACCTGTGTATTAAAGTATCAACAGGAGCACATACAGAACATTTCCAATCCCAAAGCCAAGCTTTTTAGGAATGTAACATTTTATTAAAGATCTTTAAATGTTATTTCTCTATATGCCGCTCTGTCCACAAAGGTGGGAAAAAACGTTCCCAAATGGTAGTAAAGTTGTCCAAATGCCTCTCTGTTACATCAGTTATAAAATAAATATCAAAACAAAGAATAAAGGGTCACTTTATAAATATTGTAATAATTCAAATGACAAATACAGATAGTTTTATCCAAAGATTAGGATCCCTAATAGAATCCACAAAAACAGATGAAATGCAGATCATTATCATCATTACCTGGTGGTATTGAATCAGCCTCAGAAGCATTGACACTACCACCTCTTTCTGGGTTTCTAGTTCTTTCCCAGCATCTGCTTTGTTTGCTCCCCTTAGTACAAATAAGTCATGAACAATAGGCTGAAGAGCCGGTATTGCTACAACAGAAAACACAACATAGATTACAGTACATGATAACAAACTGTATAAATGAATGTACACGAGACAAAGCTGCCATATGACTTATTAATATCTAATTATTCTTCTTAGACTGACCCAAACCTTGGAATGTACAGTTTTAAGGAAAACTTTTCAAGGCATATGAAAGTTCCCATAAAAGAAAGGCTCAAGGTGGTTAGTGGAGGACACACATGCATAAATTGCCTGCAGCTAAAAGCTTAAGGCTGGGTACACACTATCAATTTTTTTGTCCCGCCTGTCCGTTGGCCACTAGTGAGTGGTTATCTGGGGTGAATCACAAAAGTAGCTGCAGTTTGCTGCCAATGATAGTGCAGTCCATAGGGGACTGCACAATCGGCCGTGATTTTCTGACATACATGGTCGCCGTTACCGGACGAACCAGATGGGTGGCACCCGTCCAAAAATGGGGCAACTGACAGATACACTGTGTGTACCCAGCCTACCTACTCCCTGGATATAATATTGATCAAGTGATACATTTCTATTGGGTACTCTCCCTTGCATGAGCTATATATTAATTTTAAATATTTTTGAGGGGATACAAACCGGTTACTTGACCCTTACAATAAATTAAAAACAAACAGCCTTACATTGCACAATTCACTTCTTTAGGCCTTGCAGTCCCATATAAAAGTTAAAAGGAATTACCATGTGTAACGGCTTTCCTCCCACTAGCCATGATGCCATCACAGAGTTGGATGATTTTGGGAATCCCAATGATCTGCTTGGAGTGATAACGCTCATACGACAGCAGAACCAGAAAAAAGAAAACGTTTGGAATTATGGCTTCCGACTCCCTGTGGAATGAGAGTAATGTGTAAACAGAATAATACGATTGCAAGGGGCAAACAGGGATTTAATGGAAAGTCAAGGTTACCTGAACTGACCAACTTCAATATATTCAAACTGCTTCAACACAAAACCTATAAACACCTGCAAAAATGGAAGATTAAATAAGAATTTGAATAGTTTTTTGAAGAGGAAATCACTAAAATACAACAGACAGATCAGTACAAACGGTTCCAAAGGTGGCCACACACTCTAACGATAATCAGTTAAATCCATCGGGGAACAATGGGATTTACCCATTATCGTCTGTGTAGGGGCTCTTCCCGACAGATCGTAGTGCAGCCAAACGACTGTAGTCGGCATTATGGTCGGATGGTAACGATGGAAAAGTAAAGGGAGCTGAAACGATAGTACTATGGTGGATTGGTCGGGTCCGTTTGTGCGGTCTCCACAGCATGTCTGCTGACAGATACCAATGTGATCTGTCGGCACACATGCTGTGGAAATCGCATGTGCATGGCCAGTTAATGACAATGAATGAGATCTTTGTTCACAGT
The DNA here is from genome assembly GCA_019447015.1 of Hymenochirus boettgeri. Taxonomy (NCBI): domain Eukaryota; kingdom Metazoa; phylum Chordata; class Amphibia; order Anura; family Pipidae; genus Hymenochirus; species Hymenochirus boettgeri. The sequence continues at coordinate 43,818,942 of CM033469.1, read as the reverse complement.
ACAAACCTACAACCTGACAGGGCAAGGCGACAACAAATTTACAAGAAATGTGCTCGGATCCAATTATTCATATATTTATTGATTGGTTCTACAACTCCAAAAGTCATCAGAAATTTCTCCATGGTTAGAAAGCAGGAAGAACAAATAATTTACTTAATTATAAAAGTTCATAGGGTAGACTAGGGTTTTTATTCTTCAATTCACTAACAATGTTGTAAAATAATGATTTTAAACTTATAATGTACTTGTGCCGAGTTGCAAAATTCCTGCTTTTTATTCACAGCAGATGTTTTTTGCTCTGGGTGTGTGTGTGTGTGTGTGTGTGTGTGTGTAGAAAACAATCCTTTTCTATAATGAATAATGATGCAATGGAAACCACAGGTGGCAAAAAAAAACAATATTTACCTGATCAGAGTCCAGAAGGCAATAGTTGACCCGAAGCTGGACCAGTTGTGCCAGCAAATCAAGCACTTGTCTTTGAAGTTGAACAGAAGTGGTGGTAGTATACTGCTTCAATGCTTTAATAACTAAAGGCTCAAACAGACGGATGTGATTGTGAATGGCATTCTGAAAATTCAAAAAAATTAGAGAAAGTGAAGAAGTATTGCTGTAAAATGTATTCAGTGTATAAAATCAGATAGAGTATTACAAGTATCAACACTATATTAAAATGAAAGGTGCTAAACAACCTGTAGGCAAACAGTGCATCTCCAGAAGAATGACACATGAGAACTTATATAACCTTGTATAACCTTTGCAACTCCATTTTCTAAAACTGGATACACAGTCCATAGCGACCGCACGATTGACCGTGATTTTTTTGGCCCAGCCAACATATGAAAATATCAGTCGGTTTGACCAAAAAAGGGGAATTGCCTCACCACAGATTATTTCTGTTCTGCATCTTTCATTCAACTCAGCTAATACCATAAAAGAAACGCTGGGCCCAACCAATTTAACTTGGCCTTTTACCCTGATAAGTAATAAAAAAACCTCTGGAATTGACTGCAACAGGCCATAGTCATAGAAAACAGAGAATGAACCAAAGGTTCATATGAATGAAATATAAACAGGAGGGAATTACCAAGACAGTAAAAGAAGTGAGGGGCGGGCATACTGGATTCAGTATATATCTTACATTATTATTTCAATTTATGTTACAATTGGAAGTTCTTGTGAAAAAGACCATCTAAAGAATTTTCAACATATACCAATATATTCTTGTAGTCGTTATACAATATATAATTATAACAAAACTTCCCTAAAGAAGATTGTCTATGTGAAGAATAGGGACCATAGGCATAACTAAAGGCTGGTGAAGTCAGATAATTTGTCCCAGCAGACCAGGTGGGCCAAATTATTGTTGGTCGTGGCAAAAGTAGCCACAGCCGACAGTTTGCGGAGACCGATCGTGCAGTCCATAGGAGACCACACTATCGTCTGCGACTTACCGACATGTCCGATCATCTTTTCGCATATGTAATAATGCGTTACCTAACAGTTTTCCAGCATTCACATAAGGAGAGAATATTTCAGATTTGACAGTTTATCTCCTGTACGACATTTGTGATATGTTTATCTTGCACTTTTAAGTTATTTTTTGTAGGAAAGACAGATCTTATGTTAAAAACCAAAATGGACGGTCACTGATCGGATATTACGGTAGCATATAGAGATGAGAAATCTAGCAAGATAGTTGTACAATATTTTGTTGAAAACAACTGTTGCGGATTTGAAATTTATCGCAATAGACCATGTACCATCCCCATGGGGGGGACATAGATCCAAAATCCTCTTACAGCACGAAGTGTTTTGCAAAAAAACTCTAAACAACGTAAAGCTAAATGGCCTCAATGATCAATGTTTGTTTAAATGCTTCCAAGTATAGGCTAATAGGATAACCATATAATTGTTTAAAGAACCCATGGATTAAAGTTTGGGTCGGGTGTGCATCTTAAAGGGCATGTCCACCCTGAAAATCAACTTTAAGGATAAGGTAGGTACTATTTTTAACAATTTGAACTATTATTGAATCTCCCTGTAAATATTGATTAAGGGATTCTATATTTGCACATATCCATGTGAACATTCACCAAAAATGAGCACTTGGCACTTGCTCTGATGTCACGTAATAGGGAAGGAGCATAGGATAAATGGGTGTGGTGTTTGCAAATTTATGGCTTGATAAAGGTCTAAGAAAGTGACCTAAACATTGCTATCTGTTTAACACAAGACCTGAGAGTGCTCTGAATTACTACTAATATAGTAATTGGACAATTCGGATGAAAGGAGAACAGACACCGGTTGCCCATGGCCGATAAAGTATGGCCGGAAATATCTGCTTGTGTTTACCTAGCTTACATTATTCTGATACATAAACTTAGGGGCTTTTTTTAGAGGTGAAAATTGTGTTTCAACATGAAACAGAGTATATGGACATCTTTTTTCCTTTCTCTGCAAACAGAATACTTCAAGAAACCTCAGACAAGAAGAATTATCACTGATGGATCACAGTGAAATTTCTCTGAAGTAACTAAATAGAGTTTAAGTGATACCCAATGATCTATACAGTCAATAAAGGAGGAATTGTCACAGAAGCTATTGTAATATTAAATAAGTTATCCAAAATATAAGTCATGATTGTTATTTGTAATAATCCCATTAAGCACAGTTAATACCTTGTCTGCACGAGCTTAGTAACATAGTTATGCTATTTTCAACTGGGAAGAGACCTTCTGGAGAACATCAAACCACCTGCAACAAATAAATGCTGAACATCAACGGATGATATTCATGAAATCTGAAATAATTTGAAATACGTTTTTAAAACCTTGTTACTTTTATTCTACCATTACTAGAGGCATGCATATATCAGCAAGTGAAAGCTTTTACAATGAATGTCTGCTTTAATAATATTTACAGCTTGCAGAATCTTAGCGGATACTATAGAGTTGAGATACACTTCTAAATAAAAGAACCAATAATAAACCAAGAATGAACAAAAGAACCAAGAATGAACTGTAATATTTACAGCTTGATGTTACAAACAGTTTCAGGGGAAAAAATGGAATACAGTAAAATAAAATACAGGATTTTTTTTTTTTTTTTTTTTTTAAAGGGTCACTATACTGACTGAAACAACTTTATCTGAAACTACAATCTGAGAGAAGTAAAATGGTGGTACTCACATATTTATCTGTGCTCTGTTTGTTATGAAATTATTAATGTTTATTGAGTGCTCCTAATTGCCCCCACCCTCCCTTACTCACTGCCTTCTTGTAGTGTCTGTGACACTTATAAACAACCTCACCATAAACCCTGCTGTGCTTACACATCTCCCTCCCCCCCTGATTCTCTTAATTGTTGCAATAAGTGTGCTGGCAGGCAGCTAAAGATCCTAGTAAGAGGTCATGGATAGGTGACATATCATTAGAGATGGGGGTGTAAGGTAAGTGTAAACTTACCTTACAGGCCTCTTGGATCTGGGAGATGGTCTCTGACAAGAAGACACAGAGACTAGAAAAGATCCTTTTTAGGACCAGGGTGAGCCTGGTTCGAGCTGCAGGACACCTTAAGCCCCAAAGGGCCCTTGTCAGGGCCACAAGGGCACTTCTAAGTGCCAGGAAGGGGGGGCCCGGTTCGAGCTACAGGATCCACGAACGTCTGGCCGCGGGATTGTCGGCCTTTTTGGCAATCCGCAAGCGGCCCATTTAGGGAATCTCTGGCCGTTCAGGGGTTTTCGGAAGTGGGCGTTCGCGGATTTTCGAAAACAATCCCGAGAGTCCGGAAAATCGAACTAGTTCGAATTCATCCAGACTCAAAAAGTTTGGCTTGAACTCGGATTTCAGTTCGGTTTTGTGTCCATCTCTAATTATCCTTTCTGCATCTGGAGTGACAGGTCTTTCTCTGTAAATGCTGTGAAAATGATGATTTCTCAGGATCTGCGCTCAGATTTAAAATCTTTAAAGTTTTGAAGCAGTGAGATCTTGCTGTATCTAAAGGTATGTTTTGTGATAATTCGATTTTTTAAAGTATAGATAACCTTTAAGCAAAAATAATTAAGTTATGGAGATAAAAAAGCATAATGGAAAAGTCTTACTTACCCTGAAGTGTCCTGTTCTTGATCTGCTTGCACCATATTCCTTAGAGTTGCATCTGCAAGTGCCTGTGTAAAATGTGTATAGGGTGCCATGAAGCAGTAATGGTATAATCCTGGTCGAAGGTTGGATGAGCCCAAGCGCTGAGCTTTCCCTTGACATTTACTGGGGTTTGATGACAAAGCCTCAAACTGAGATGCCAGGTTGGTTCCAAAAAGAGCTTTCAATAACTTTATGAACAAAAAGAAATTTGTTTACAAAAGTATACATATACTGTAGACAACAAACACAAAACAATATCTTGCAGTCATACCTGCTGAACACAAACGGTGGCCATTACTGGTTCCCGACTGAAACAGGATTTCAGATATCCAAGTATTTCTTCAACACACTACAGAAAGTGAAATAGTCAAAGTTTAGCTTAAAGGCTATGTCCACAGTAAAATTGAATTTTTAATATATCATTCCCCATAGGCTCCCAGCCCCAACCGCATTATTTATTTTTTTATAAAGCCCCCCAACCTCTACTTACCTCCCCTCTTTCCTCCGACGCGCTCCCGGCCCTCTGCTTGCGAGGAAATGCAAGCAGAGGGGCGGGACCGGCAGCCGCGTCTGTGATTGGCTGAGCGGCAGCCAATCACGAGGACGCGGCTGCCACTTCCGCGAGGAAAGCGGAGAGTAGTAAAAGTGGGGAGCTTTATAAAAAAATAAAATTATCGGTTGGGGCTGGGGGACATGGGGGAAGGAATATTAAAGGGGATTAACGCTAGGGGAGGGATAGCAGAACGGAGGGAGAGGAGGGGGAGAGGGCTGCAATACCATGGCAGTGTGATCTCCGGGGGCCAGGTAGCAGCATTGTCTTATATGGACCTGCTAGCCTCCTGGTGGCAGTTTTTGGGACTTTGGGCGGGGGGGGGACTACAGGAGAACCAGATGGAGCTGGGATGTGAGGTAAGGATTAAACTACACTACATGGTGGGGCCAGTAGTTGGGGGGATTATAGTTTTGGGGGTGGACATGCCCTTTAAAGTGTGTGTATCAAAAAAAAAAGACTTAAGCAGATTGATCCCTTGGTACCACAGAACGTAAATTTATTAAGACAACGCATACAGAGAACACAGCACATCAAGTAACAAGACAAAACATATTAGAAGGTTAATAGGGATCACTGTATTGCCATCCCAACTACTTGTATGTGTGGGTGTTTCTAATAAATTAAGCAATAAGATAAGGAGAAGCCACAAATCATTTAGGAGATATAATGCCAATGTCATATTTTACAACACCATTCTTGGGCAGTCATGCCCTATAACAATCCATATTTTTTCAATACCAGATTCTCCCCCCCCTTCAAAGAAAGTATTAGGGAGTACAACTTGGGACTCAGACATCAGGAATACAAGCTCCTTGTAGATCGTGTCTCCTTATTAGTCAGTCCCTGGATATCAGCGGGGAAACAAGATCACAACTGCATATTTAAAAAAAAATTGTATTGCTAAAATAAGGGGGGCAGTATCGTTGCCCTTTAAGAAAAATGTAATGATTAAACAGACTTTCCAATACTTCTGTGTGCACATCAATTTTTATTTCAGATATTTAGTGAATGATAGGCGAGTTTAAAAACAGATCTAAAATGGGTTACTGACCATCCAATTATGGTTTATATTACTATGATTATGTGGAACTTTCACTGGTGACTGCGTTTTCAATTCTAGGTTACAAAACAGAAATCATATTCTTGAGCTTCAATTTTCCTTAACACCCTATCTAAAACAGATCAGCTTCCTAGAAAATACCTTCCTTGGAAAGAAACATTCAATCTGTGATTGAGGCTATTAAAAAGCCATTGGCGGTTTTCTGTGAACAAGCATTTCCATATTTTCTGTAATCACCTCTCTGAGTGCAGCTGTAATGTGGGAATTTTTTAGTTGTTGGGAACGTAGATAATGTTGTGAGGGAATAATATAGTCATACAGAAATCCATTACTTCATGTTATTGCAGCTAAAGGTGGTTCTACGAGCTAATAAAAAGTTTTATACACTGCTTCTGTATTTTGGCTATGTTTTTAAATTTGTTAAATAAAGAAAGATATTTTTTTTTGTTTAACATAAGAGGATAAAACCTTAAAGGGCAAGTCATCTTCCCAACAAAAAATGTATAGCTTACTCACCTACCTTAAACCCCAAGACTACAATACTCGTATACACTGCAGGATGAAGCAGGAAAAAGCCCAATGATTGCCTCCCCTTTTCACTTCTTTATAGCAGACATCATAGCCACTGACTGACTGCTGCTCCACTACTACCTTTGAGCATGTGCAAGCTCATACAAGCTTGTACAGCTTTTACAGAGGAGACAAGAACTTTTAAAGAAGGTGAACATTGCAACTAATATCTGCCTTATGCCACATCCTTTGTGTAAGTATTGTGTTTTTTGGGTTTGGAGGGGCAAGTAAGCTGGGGGTGGATGTGCGCTTTTAGAAAGATGCACTTTTTTCTTATCATAGTAACATAGTAATTGAGCTTGAATAAAGACATACGTCCACCCAGTCCAACCTATTCACCCTCTTTTTTTTTACCCTAACAGTTGATCCAGAGGAAGGCAGAAAAAAAAAAACCAGCAAAAAAGGGGGGGAAAATTCCTTCCGGACTTCAAACAGCAATCGGAAAGTATCCCTGGATCAACAAGATCTATATGCATTAATACCAGTAATTCTCAATATTTTTTAGTTTTAGAAACTTATCCAGGCCTATTTAATGAACTTGCCATTACCACATCTCACTGTAAAAAAACCTTTCCTAACCTGAAGATGAAACTTCTACTAACCTTAAAGGATATCCACGTGTCCTCTGATATGACCTATTCGTGAACAATGCACCAGAGAGTTCATTGTATGGCCCATTAATATATTTGTATAAGGTTATCATATCCCCACGCAAACGTCGCTTCTCCAATGTAAACAGCCCTAACTTGTCTAATATGCCTGCATATTCAAGCCGCTCCATTCCCCTTATTAATTTAGTTGCCCTTCTCTGAACTGCTTCCATTTCCAAGATATCCCTTTTGTATATGTGATGGGATTCCAAAACTGCACTGCATATTCCAAATGAGGCCTTACCAATGTCTTATAAATAGGGAGAATAATATCTCTTAAATCTATTCCCCTCTTTATACAAGACAATATCTTGCTAACTCTAGCCGTTGCTACCTGGCATTGTTTGCTACAGCTATGTCTGTTATCTATCAGAACCCCCAAATCTTTTTCCATTACAGATGCACCTAACACAGAGTTATTTATGGTGTAGGTGGCACAGGGATTATTAAATCCCAAATGCATCACCTTACATTTATTAACATTGAATCTCATCTGCCACTCTGCTGCCCATTTTGATAATTTATCTAGGTCTGCTTGCAACACTTTAATTTAGTGTCATCAGCAAAGACAGAGATCTTGCTCTCAATGCCCCCTTCTAAGTCATTAATAAACGGATTAAACAGAAGTGACCCCAGTACACTTTAGGTTTTTACCCTTGCAGAACACTTAAAGCAATTTTCATATCTCTGGGAATTATATACTTTTATTGTATTCTCTCTCAATTTTATTTTACTCAAATACAAAAGATCAATAGATGTAGATCTAAAAATATCTCAAAAGGTGGGTTCATACAGTACCAATCTTTTATTTGCCATTTGTTAAAGGTGTTGCTACACAAAGTACTGATTGATCTCCTTAAATTAGGTATAGGGAGATTATTTGGGACTGCCACACACCTTAGTGAACATGTCCGTCTACCTATACTACAATACAGGGAGCAGACTGCGAGTGGGGGAAACTTTCTAGCAGTTCTGATTGTTTCCATGTCCGATGGAGAACGTCCGCATCAGAAACAACAGTTTTCACAGTACACACTTTGTCAATAATGGAATGATCCCATCGTATCCGGCAGATTCATCCCTTAAAGGGCATGTCCACCCCCAAAACTATAATCCCCCCCAACTACTGGCCCCATCATGTAGTGTAGTTTAATCCTTACCTCACATCCCAGCTCCATATGGTTCTCCTGTAGCCCCCCCCCCCCAAAGTCCCAAAAACTGCCCACCAGGAGGATAGCAGAGTCCATATAGGACTCTGCCTCCTACCTGGCCTCCGGGAGAAGTTTGGCATGCGTACTGCAGCCCCCCCCCCCTCCCTCTCAGAATTCCCTCCCCCTAGCGTAAAACCCTTTATCCATATGATTCCCCCTGTCCCCCCAGCCCCAACCGCTCTATTAACATTCTTAGAAAGCTCCCCAAACTTTACTTACCTTCTCTATTTCCCCCGCCGAAATCAACTCCCAGCAGCCGCATCCATGATTGGCTGCCGCTCAGCCAATCACAGATGCGACTGCCGGTCCCGCCCCTCTGCTTGCATTTTCTCGCAAGCAGAGGGCCGGCTGCGCGGCAGAGGAAAGAGGGGAGGTAAGTAAAGTTTGAGGAACTTTCTAAAAGTATAAATAGAGAGGTTGGGGCTGGGGGGATCTTTACTGTGTGTACCTAGTCTAAAAGGCAAACGTGCCCCAAAACAAACAAAGTTGCAAATTTATGTACTGCATTTGCACAAATAAACATGGCCTCAGATAGTATTTAACATTTTGTTTAAATAAGGAACAAAGCTCAAAAGGGAGTTTCAAAGCCTTTATTCTCTCCCTATCCTATTTAATTTATTGGTGACAGACTACATCATAAACACAAATTCAAAGACACAGAGTGACACTATTTGACTTACAGGAATTAATATAGACTTACCTTGCCGATATCCGATAGAGTAGAAAGCTCCAAAATCTGTGACAAAACATCTAGAGCCGATCGCAGAAAACCCCCAAACTTCTCATTATTATTTTGCAGGTCTAAAGTCACCTGGTTGAAGAAAAAGCAAAGACATAGTCAGGTTTTACCAACCTGAATTGTGCTCAGGTAGTCCCGTAAGCAAACATTAAACACACAAAAAATGAAAGACACAGTCAGAACAAACTCCTATTTCATTAAGAATTATATTCTCATTAAACCACAGATTCACAACACTTCACACACCAAGAATATTTTGTGGAAATCTGTTGGGTTGTTTATACCTGAGGTTTCAGATAAAGGGCATGTCCAACCTTACAACAAAAAAACTGGTCAATTGTCAGTTACCTGCCCCCAACTACAACTGATATATTTTGCAGTTTATTACCTGCACTAACCAGATATTTAAGCATAATTATTGTCTGGCAGAGTAAGTTGGCCCCTTCTTCCATGCAGTCAATCAAGGCTGTGACAACTGACAACACATCAGCATTACCTGCTGTCTCCTTTGCACATGCTCAAGCTTACAATAAACTCATTGAGCAAAGAGAGGGGAAGATACATTTGCCAGAAAAGAATATAACTTATCATTAAATATCTGGTTACAATGTACATGGTATACTGGTAAAAATAGCAGTTGGGGTTGCGGGCCGATAACAGACAAGCCACTAATGTTTAAAGGGTGGACATGCCCCTTAAGTGTTATTTTATTTTAGTTTCAGGATTAGTTTCTTTTTGTTTTGTTTTTTAGCTCCACACTTCCATCTAGTGATCATTTCAGGATATGATCTTCATGTAATACTTTCTTTGAGATTTATTTAAACAAGGTGATTAAGAATAAATAAATATGGCAAAGACCTATACTGGAATTCTGTCATTCATGCATAGTACCTGGTTTAGGAAACGTTGGACTCATTGGTTCAATAACAAAGGTGCACTGTGGATTTACACATTACGCAGATATATCTTTGCAATAACTTTTACACAGAAGACAGTTTATTGTAATGTTTGTTTGATTAACCTTTGGATATGTATTTTTAAATGACTGATAGATACCCACTTTTTGATAATATGGTATTGTATTGTTGGTACCAACTATAATTGCATGGAAGGTAGGAGCAAGTATTCCTACCCACTATTTCAACATCAATGTTAATAGCTTTAGAAGTGTTACTTCTAGAGCATAGCTCTCACTCTGTCTGACTTTTTGTGCTATTATTACAGGTTACAGAAATTAGGTTGGAGATAGACATCCCTGACATGTTACAATATTTTCTTTGAAGTAAGGCAGGTAGAGTAAGAGTTGCTTGTAAAACCTCTAAAGCTATTCACTGTTTAAAGGGCATGTCCACCCCCAAAACTATAATCCTCCCACTAATGGCCCCACCATGTAGTGTAATAAAATCCTTACCTCACATCCCAGCTCCATATGGTTCTCCTGTAGGCCCCCCCCCCCCAAAGTCCCAAAAACTGCCCACCAGGAGGATAGCAAAGTCCATATAGGACTCTGCCTCCTGTCTCGCCTCCGGGAGAAGTTTGGCATGCACACTGCAGCCCTTCTCCCCCTCCCTCTCCCTCCCTCCCGTTTTGTGATCCCTCCCCCTACCATAAAACCCCTTGCCCATATAGTATATCTTCCCCCAGCCCCAACCGCTAAAAAATTTTAAGAAAGACCCCCGAACTCTACTTACCATCCCTCCCCCCCCAGCATTCTGAGAAACCGGCAGCCGCGTCCGTGATTGGCTGCCTCTCAGCCAATCACGGACGCGGCTGCCGGTCCCGTCCACTGCTTGCAGTGTCTTGCAAGCAGAAGGCCGGGCGTCCGATGAGAGAGGGAAGGTATGTAAACATCGGGGCACTTTCTTAAATTTATTTTCTCTTACAGCCTCCAGGGGGACCCAGGAAACTCAGGGGTTAAGCACCCTTTCTCCAGGAGCGGACACTTAAAACTTGAAAGACTGAGGCTCCAGTGCTCCTCCCCTCAGCTACAATACACTGAGCACCGGAAGCCTCCTCCAGTTTTTAAGTGTCCGCTTCAGGAGTTGGACCTCTCTGCACTATTTTACCTGGACTGCAGGAGCCTGGATTTCAGGCCCCACCGGCTCCTACGTGGGAGTTACATCCAGCAAAGGCTCACCTCATGCGGATGCCGCGGGAGGGCTGCTCATCATGGCCCGCGGGCCTAAAATGGGCAGATCCCCCCCTCCGCCTGAGCGGGCAACCGGCGGACTGCGCCGCTTCCCGCTCCCTCAGCACTTGCAAATTCTCGGCTGAGGGAGATCGCGGGACCGGCTGGCGGGGGCGGGACTTCCTCCTTCAGTGCCGGTCTATATCGCGGGGGCGGGACTTCCTCCTCCTACCTTGCCGGGCTTTTCTTGGGGACGGGACTTCCGGTCTTCTGCCTTTCCTGCTGCAACCTCGGATTGGGACCCACCTCACATAGCCAACCTTGATTATCAAGGCCCTCCTCTTAAAAAAAAAAAAAAGAGAATTTCTTTTTTTCTTTTCTCTCCTGCTGTCTCGCCAAGTCCATCATGTCCAACAAGGAGAAGCCCGCTCCCCGGCAAAATCAGCCAAACTTTCTAAGCGATCTCCTATGTCTGTGCATTATGCCAGACTAAGTTGCCTGTCGGCCTATCTGGGCCCCTATGCGGTCATGCAGTGCAAACCAAGACCCTCACCCTAATCAGACTGCTCCTGAAGTCAGGAACCCGAGTGGGCAAAAACCCTTCGGGCTTCCATTGATTCTCTACAGAATCCACCTGCTGGGTCGGCTTTGTCCCGAGTATCTCCAGGGGTACCCCCCAGGAGTCTGAACCAGCCTGGGCAAAACATTAGCAGATTCCATGTCGATATTGTCGGCACTCTTTCCCAGGTTCTGCAGTCAGCTAATCCCTCTGGAACAGAGGCCAGACCGCTAAGAGCCGCCAGATCGTCAGATCTCCCAGTAGTCCCTTCAGTGGAAGGATCTCTGTGGAGGAAAGAGAGGAATCGGAAGAAGGAGAACTTGACTCCTTAGCTTCTGAACATGAGGTTCAGACCACATTCACACCTGAGACTATGGACGATCTTATCAGATCAGTTTCTACAGGTGCTTAACATTCGAGATCTGGTTGAACCTACAGACCCATCCAAGTCTTTGTTCAGCCGCCCTAAGAAAAACGACTGCAATCTTTCCATCTTATGATCAATTGGAACAGATCGTATTGGAAGAGTGGGGCTCTCCAGAAAAGAAATTTCACCTGTCAAGGAACTTTCAATAGATGTTTCCTTTCCTAATCGGATGTGGACAGGTGGTCCCTGCCACCAGCGGTCGATCCACCAGTGGCAAAGCTTTCCAGGGCCACAGCCTTCCTCTAGCCGAGAAGCCACTTTCAAGGATCCCACAGACAGACGACTGGAGGGATTCCTGAGAACATCTTTTGCGGCCTGGTCGGCCCTGCGCCCCCCCCTTCGCCTCCGCATGGGTGGCCAAGGCGATGGAAGCATGGTTAGAACAACTTAACCAAACAGTGGTCAAGGATCCTCTGGCACCGCCTGATGGACATATACAACAGCTACTCTGATCAGCTATATATATTGGGGACGCGGCTCTAGAGTCTAGCAAACTTATCGCTAGATCATCGCGGCCGCAACAGCAGCCAGGCGTCCTTGTGGTTAAAAGCCTGGGCAGCGGACCCGCATCCAAGAAAGCCCTCACCAACCTGCCTTTCTTGGGGCGCCTCCTGTTCGGACCCGAACTGGAGAAGATAATCGCTCAAGCTACAGGATAAAAGCACTTTCCTTCCGCAGAACAGGGCTCGCCGTTTTCCATCCTTTCGGCGTTCATCCTCCTTTCGTCCCTCTAGAGCCTACGCCCTCCACACCGGATACAGAAAGAGCCTAGCATACCTTTCCAAACCGCCAGGACAAAGGCCATTCACTCCATGCCTTCCAAACGAGGAGCCTTCAAAACAGGAGACAAAAACAACAGGCATGACTATCATCTGCCTCATCAGGTCGGAGGCCGCTTCGATTTTTCTTCAAAGAGTGGCAACTGCCGTTCACAGACACCTGGACGATGATACTTTGACCAACGCTACCGAATAGAGTCTCTTTTCCCCTCCTCCTCCTCGTTTCTTTCCCTCCCGCATTCCGAGTTGCCCAAGACGCCACAAAACCCTCAACGATTGCGTTCTATCTCTTCTCCACGCACGAGTCATAGCGCCCGTCCAAGAGATCAGAGATTTCGGGGATTCTATTCCAATCTCTTCCTGGTACCAGAAGGACGGAACGTTACGTCCAGTTTTAGACCTAAAAGCTCTAAACATCTATGTACAAAAAATCCGTTCAAGATGGAGTCCCTACGTTCGGTGATATTAGCTATAGAACGGGCGACTATCTCGCTTCCCTGGACATTCAGGACACGTATCTCCATGTCCCCATTTGGAACAGTCATCACTCAGATTCGCCATAGGTGCCCAGCATTTCCAGTTCACGGCCCTGCCTTTCGGTCTAGCTTCAGCGCCGTGAATATTCACAAAGATTATGACCTGTCAAGCTGCTTTCCTTCGCCTTCAAGGAATATTTGTCCTCCCATACCTAGACGACCTTTTGATAAGGGCGGCATCTTTCAAGCTAGCGCAACAACATGTATCTCAGTGCATAATGATCCTATACCGGTTCGGATGGATCATCAACCGGGAAAAATCCTCTATGATTCCGTCGACTCGCATAATATTCCTGGGTATTTCTTCGACACAACTATCCACAAGGTCATCCTCCCTCAGGAAAAAATGCATCAGTGAAGAAGTTGGCCACTCAGGCGCAGTCCACCATCAAATTTCAATTCACAGCGATGCGACTGGTGGGGAAGAGGGGTCTTCAGTGGAGCAGTCCCGTACGTGCTTTTTCATCTACGCCCACTCCAGAGACACTTTCTTCGCTCTTGGGACAAGTCCCAACAGTCGTTGGATCCTACATACATCTCCCGCATCCGGTTCGGTCTTCCTAACCTGGTGGACCCTGGAGAGCAACTTAGCAGCGGCAAAGCTCTTTGCCTGCCCACGTGCACGGTGGTGATGACGGACCCAGTCTCCGAGCTGGGGCGGTATGCGACCCTCAGAAAGCCCAAGGTCTTTGGACCAGGGAAGAAACTCTCCTGCCCATCAATGTCCTGGAATTAAGAGCAATATTCCTCGCTCTGTCTCACTGGACATTCTTTTGACAGGCAGAATGTTCGCATACAGTCGACAACGCCACGGCTGTGGCGTACTAACTCATCAAGGGGGCACGAGAAGCGATCTGGCAATGGCAGAAGCACATCGAATCCTAACCTGGGCAGAATTCTACATACCAGCGTTATCGGCAATATACATACCTGGGTTCCTCAACACGGAGGCAGATTTCCTCAGTCGGGTTACACTTGATCCAGGAGAATGGGCTCTCCATCCGTAGGTATTCGATCAACTGACACAGAGATGGGGGACCCCGGACATCGACCTGATGGCCTCTCGAGACAACCGCAAGGTTCTGACCTTTTGTGCCAAAACAAGAGACCCGCTTGTGGCCTTCTTACATGCGCTGGTAGCACCTTGGCACTTCCACCTGGGCTACGTCTTTCCACCAACACCTATGATACCCAGGGTTCTAAAACGGATAAAACGGGAACGAGCACAGGTAATTTTCGTCGCACCTCGGTGGCCAAGGAGGACTTGGTTCTCAGATCTTCTCTCCATGACAGTCGGGGAACCGTGGTTGCTTCCACTACGACCAGACCTACTTGTACAAGGACCTTTCCAATACCTAGATCTTCAGCGACTACATTTAACGGCTTGGCGGTTGAGTCCGCCATACTGAGAAATCGAGGGGTACTGGTATCGGCAATACCTACCATGTTAGCGGCTAGAAAACCATCTTCATCTAAGGTTTACTAGAGGCTCCCGCTCTATATATTTTCATAGGAAGCTTGCGAACAGGAAGGATATCCAGACCTTCTTGCAGGGAGTAGCTCACTTGCATCCTCCGATTCGTGCTCCGGTTCAGCCCTGGGATCTCTCGTTAGTTCTCAGGGCTCTCAAGAGGCCGCCTTTTGAACCCTTGCCATCGGTTCCCTTATCGCTTCTATCCTGGAAGACGGTTTTTCTGCTGGCCATATCTTCCATCAGGAGGGCGTCGGAACTAGCTGCCTTATCTGTGGATCCCTCGTGCCTGTCAATCGCTCCAGACAAGGCCATTCTCCGACCTCACGTCTCTTTTTTGCCTAAGGTGGTCTCGTCCTTCCATATCAATCAGGAGATCGTTGTTCCGACTTTCTTTCCGAATCAGTCTTCTTCCAAGGAGCGTGAATTGCACTGTCTTGACGTGGTGAGAGCTCTGAGGATCTACGTGGCTCGCACAGAGGGTTTCCGTTCCTCTCAGGCTTTGTTCATTCTCCTGGCGGGGCCCCGCCGGGGTCCAGGGCTTCGCCACAAACTCTAGCAAGGTGGATTAGATCTACTATCGTCCGCTGCTACTTGGCAGTTGGGGCCGTTCCTCCCTTGCGGGTTACGGCCCACTCTACTAGGGCTGTTGGAGCCTCTTGGGCGGCGCGCCATGGTGCTTCGGTGGACCAGATATGTCGAGCAGCAACTTGGTCTTCCATCCACACCTTTATCAAATTCTATCGCCTCCAAGTTTTTGCTGACAAGGATACTGCCTTGGGCAACTCTATCCTCAGAACTGCGGAGGTCTAAGTGGGTTCTTTCTCTTATGGGTGCCCACCCTACAAGTTCGGGACTTTGGGACGTCCCCTGAGTTTCCTGGGTCCCCCTGGAGGCTGTAAGAGAAAAGAGGCTTTTTATGTCTTACTCACCTGTAAAATCCTTTTCTCCCAGTAAGGGGGACCCAGGTACTTCCCGCCCTGTTTGTTGACATGATTGTCTTGGCCTGTTGCCTGTTATTTTTATTCTCTTGTTATTCTACTATCTATTATTTCGTTATTGGCTTACGCTTCCTCTTTG
Organism: Hymenochirus boettgeri; assembly: GCA_019447015.1. Lineage (NCBI taxonomy): Eukaryota > Metazoa > Chordata > Amphibia > Anura > Pipidae > Hymenochirus > Hymenochirus boettgeri. Next base: position 43,803,040 of record CM033469.1, on the reverse strand, counting down.
GGACCAACTGGAGGAGGCTTCCGGTGCTCAGTGTATTGTAGCTGAGGGGAGGAGCACTGGAGCCTCAGTCTTTCAAGTTTTAAGTGTCCGCTCCTGGAGAAAGGGTGCTGAGTTTCCTGGGTCCCCCTTACGGCCTAAGAGAAAAGGATTTTACAGGTAAGACATAAAAATCCTCTTTTATAGCGGTTGGGGCTGGGGGAAGATATACTATGATATACTATGATATGGGGATATGGGGAATAGATAATAACTCCAATACAAATATAGATTCAATTTATCTTGGGGGTTTCGTTGTCTATTAACAGACATACCTTATAATTGGCATAAGTAGCTTTCAGGACATCATATAATTTAAGATAAGAAGGAAGATGGTAGAAGCTTCCAACAGACTTGCTCGCTTGTGTAGGCCCTGAAGACTCTGTTTGTCGAGAAGCTTATATAAAAAGCAAAAAAGACAAATAAGTAGGACAAAATGGCACACTTGTGTGATGCAAATTTGTGTTCTGAATATGAATTATCAAACAAAACAACAAAAAAAAGAATTCTCTCTTTACAAGGCACTGGTATGGCCTCATTTGGAAAATGCGGTGCAATTATGGAATCCCATATACAAAAGGGACATCTTGGAAATGGAAACAGTTCAGAGAAGGGCATCTAAACTAATGGAATGGAGGGGCTTAACTATGCAGATTAGACAAGCTAGGGCTGTTTACATTGGATAAGTGACATTTGTGACAGGATTAGATCACTTTTTATAAAAATATTAATGGGCCATACAATAAACTCTCTGGTACATTGTTCACTAATCGGTCATATCAGAGGACTCGTGGACATCCTTTAAGGTTGGAAGAAAAGAAGTTTCATCTTCAGGTTAGGAAAGGTTTCTTTACAGTGAGAAAGGTGAAACTGTCTTCTAAAAGATGTGGTAATGGCAAGTTCATTGAATAGCTTTAAAAGTGGGCTAGATAAGTTCTTAAAAAAAAAAATATTGAGAATTACTGGTATTTATACATATACTGTAGTTCTGGTTGGTACAGGGATACTATACAATATTGAGAATTACTGGTATTAATACATACACTGTAGTTCTGGTTGGTACAGGGATACTATATAATATTGAGAATTACTGGTATTAATGCATATACTGTAGTTCTGGTTGGTACAGGGATACTATATAATATTGAGTATTACTGGTATTAATACATATACTGTAGATCTGGTTGGTAAAGGGATACTATATAATATTGAGAATTACTGGTATTAATACATATACTGTAGATCTGGTTGGTACAGGGATACTATATAATATTGAGAATTACTGGTATTAATACATATACTGTAGTTCTGGTTGGTACAGGGATACTATATAATATTGAGAATTACTGGTATTAATACATATACTGTAGTTCTGGTTGGTACAGGGATACTATATAATATTGAGAATTACTGATATTAATACATGTACTGAAGTTCTGGTTGATCCAGGGATACTTTCAGATTGCCATTTGGGGTTGGGAAGGATTCCCCCCCCCCCCCATTTTTAGCCTTTTATGTTTTGTTTTTTTGCCTTCCTCTGGATCAATTGTTAGGTAGGGTTAAAAAGGAGGGTAAAGGTTGGATTAAATGGACGTATGTCTTTATTCAACCTCAATTACTATGTTACTATGTAACAAATAGTGCTTTTCCCTATAAATTTCCATAACCACATACCCTTGTTATTTACCTGGAGTGGCTTCCCCCGATTTCTTTGGGCTTAATGGAACTGAGGTTTGCTCATTTGTATCTCTTTCCTTGCCTTTACGACGAATTGGACTTAAAGAAGTTGGATTAGTCAGAGAAGGAAGTGTTGTCTGTAAGATACAATAATAACAAAAATAAAATTAAAGGGGAATTAAAGTAAATTGATAGGAATTGCTCTCCTGAGAATTTTTGCAATTTACTTTCATTGTTTATTTTGCATAGTTTTGGAGATATCTACATTTCTGTGTGTGATATGGCAGCAACATCACCAGGTCCCCTGCACTTCCTGCTTGAATCCATGCGACAGTCACTCTGCCCTATGTCTCCTCCTGCCCTCGCAGCCCCCCTGGTCCCTCCCACTCATGGGCCCCATGGTCCCTCCTTTGCAGGCCCCCCTTACAGCCCCACCTGGCCCCGCCCACTCACGGGTGCACTGGCCACGCCCACCTGCAGGTGCGTTGGCGCCGTCCACTCTCAGGTGCCGTGGGCCCCTCCACACTCAAACACCCCATCACACACACCCCTACAGAAAACTGTGTGAAAACAGCCTTTTCAGGCAGAGTGAGTTTTCACATAGTGGGAGGGTAGGGCTGTAGATTCCTTTACCTTCTCTGTGGGGGATCTTCACACAGCAGGGAGGGGGAGGGACTTCCTGTCTCCCTTACACACTGAAGTCTGAGGGTGTGCTCACCGGCGGCGAGGTGGAGGAGCAGCCTTAGGAATGTCACATGTCAGTCTCCCACCCATTAACTTTCTGGTCTGTAATGTCTTTATATCTTGGGCTGTGGAGCACGTAGAGAGGTAGTTGATGGCTCGTTAATCAACTTGTTTGGAGAACACAGTTTCCCTTTCATAAAATTTCAACAGTGTCCAAGTGGATTACAAGCCAAAGGGAACCAACAACCTATTTATTAAAGGTAAACTGTATGGTTGTTGCTCCACCTCCTTAGTGACTCAGGGCCCAACCAATTTGGGGACACGTTCTGCAAAATGAGCTTTCTCATTGGTTAGCTCTCAGAATGAGGTGGGGGCGGAGCTTAGACAATACAGTTGTACTTTAAAAACACAGCCTTCCTTCTTCTGAAAATAAATTAGCAGCTATGCTTCCATGTAACTTTGTGGACAAAAAATGTCCTTTTAAACAGTAGAAAATATCACAAGCTAGTAAGAAAAACTTATTTATAAAGACCACCAGAAAGTATTATATAAGGGATATTGCTCCCCTTACAGTGTAACATAAGGATATTATGCCACCAAGGAGTTCCCATATAGTAGGCCAAGTGCTTTTATACAGGGCAGGGAACTCCGAGGTGGCGTTATATCCTATTATTTTTTTTATTATAAAATAATAAAATAAACGGGGCACATTATTTCTTATAATACAAGTATCCAATTCCTTCACCCCATTCGCATTTTAAATTCTAGTCCCTATTCCCACCTTAATTTAAACCCCCCCAAGCTACCTTCTATATCTTAAACCCAGTAGAAAGGAACACCCCAGCCCAGCATATACGGTTAAACAAATCTTTGTGGAGGAGACAGACACACATTGGTTATGAATTGACAGGAAGCAGCTCCAGCAGGTTCTGTTAGTGAAGTTACTGCAAACACTGCAAAAAAACGCTGAGTCATTGTTCAGGCATGAGAGGAGCAGTGGGACATAAGAAATATAAGAAATGAGTCTCTTAGGGACACAGCTGAGTGATTTTTATAAGGATACATATCACTGCAGCTCCCATTATAAAATATCACACTTATGTAATATATAAGGAATAATACGCTACCTACAGTGTATAGAGGTCATGGAACTCTAAGGTGAAGTAATATCCGTATATTATTCTGTAGGTAGCGTATTATTTTATATAATACACAAGGCCAGCCCCCCCCAAAAAAACAGCAGACATTCTCCCCTTAACTTTCCACTGTCTCTCCCCCTCCCTGTATTAGTCATTTATATAGGAATCCCTGTTAAGTGTATAAATAGTTAATTAACGTTCCTATTGAAAAGAGAAAGAAGGACTGAACATCGTCTGTCAATAATAAACTGGACTTTCTATATAAATAACTAATACAAGGAGTGGGAGAGATAGGGAAAGTGGGAGTGGAATACAGGAAGTCACTCAGGGACATCACTGAGTGACTGTAATATAGATTTTCGCCACTGCACCTACCCCTTGAAAATGCCTAGCCTTATCCTATATCCTATATAATAAAACCCTAAGAGTGCGTCCCTGTGTGAGTCACTGCAGTTCCTATGGACTCACCACTAGAGGGAGAGTCTCTGCAGTTCCTATTGACTCACCACTAGGAGAAGAGTCTCTGCATTTCCTATTGACTCACCACTAGAGGGAGAGTGTCTGCAGTTCCTATTGACTCACCACTAGAGGGAGAAACACAAGAAACACACGGAGGGAGAACAGCAATTAAACAGACTGCAGGTAAGGTTGCTTGGGACAGGGGCCCCTGGATTTGGGACAGAGGGGCCCCTGGATTTGAGAGAGGGGGCCCTGGATTCGGGACAGAGGGGGCCCCTTGAATTTGGATCAAAGGGGGGCCCTGGATTCGGGACAGAGGGGGCCCCTTGAATTTGGATCAAAGGGGGGCCCTGGATTTGGTACAGAAGGGAGGCCCTGGATTTGGTACAGAGGGGGGCCTTGGATTTGGTACAGAGGGGGAGCCCTGGATTTGGGACAGAGGGGGGGGGCTGGATTTGGGACAGAGGGGGGCCTCTGTATTTGGTACAGAGGGGGGGACTCTGGCCTTGGGACACTAAGAGGGTACTCTAGCCTTGGGACATGGAGGAGGACTATGGCCTTGGGACACTAAGGAGGCACTCTGTGCTTCTAGCGCCCGTTATTGTAGCGGGCTTAATGTCTAGCGTATTAAAGGATATGTCCACCCAAAAAATAAACTTTTTATATGTTCTTTATATAATAGCACCAACCTCAAACGCCATGTTCGTTTTTCTAAAAAACATTTACTTTTCCCGATATTTAATGAAATATACATCAGGCTGCACTTCCACTCCACTTCCTCTCTCCCGTGACATTAGCTGACAGCTGCAGCTTAGACAAAAACAAAAAAAAGATTCCTCCTTGCGTGGCTTCCCGGACGCAGAAGCCAATGAGAACCCAGCATTCACGGAGGTGTAGGTGTGTGTGTATGTGTGTCTCGAAGGCGAAAGCGGCTGGCTGCAACATTTTAATCCTGGATTTCTTCCATACACAAAATTTTACGGCTGCGATTGGTTGATTAGCAAAAGAGGGCGGGATCCAGGGGTCAGATCATTACTGGATGCAACTTCCTCTGTTCTTACTGCTGGATGTTAACAGACATGCGCGAGAACATGAAAAGAACAGAGGCAAGGTAACATAACCTGGCTCTGTTCATCGCAGTACTGCCAGCTACAAAGGTGTGTAACTTTTGAACCACTGGACCATTTTAGATGCTTTAAAGTTTGTTTTGGAGCAGTTATTTGGGCCAAATAAATATAGAAAGTTAGTTTGGGGGGGTGGACATTCCCTTTAAGAGATACTGTGAAACATACTGACATACCTCTGCAGAGATTGGATAGCGCTTCATAAAAATAACTCCACCAATTAGAAGTTATACAGCAACAACAACAGGTATGAACACTGCATAGACTTTCATTAAATTTCAAGCCAATCTGTAGAGGAACTTTTAGCAGTTATCATCAGCAATGCTATTAGCTTATCAATGCACCTTTATAACTGGTCCAGGAGTAACATCATCAATCACATGGGCACATATGTTTATAGCCTTCAGTAAGTGAACAAAGAGCTGTTCCACCATGCTAACTACTGTCCTGTCGCCCAGAGCTGGCCAAGGTTCCTCTAGTTTATTTGTTCCCTGATTGGTTTCTTCCTCTGAAACCCATGGGTTCTTTAGAGATTTTGGAGCAGTAGCTGCAAGAAATGATAAAATAATACAGAAATAAATATTACATTTGTTCTTTCTTACCCCTGCTGGGGGAAATAAACAGGAGTGTATAAAGGGATGGGAATATATAAAAAGGATAGGAAAGAGATATTGGCGAAGATAGAGCAGTTTTACACTATAAATAGACAATACTGTCCCACTAATATCACATTAAACTTACTTAAAGGAACTGTAAACCTAAAAAAATAAGTGAAATAAGTGTTTGCCAATCGTTTCTATTATTCACAGGGAGGTGGGAACGCTTATTCTCACCTCCCTGTGAATAATAGTTTGCTCAGGGGAAACAGCGGCACTTACCTTACCTGGCGCTCCACACGCAGGTCCTTCTCTCCCGATCACGTGCCTGTCTTTTGTATTGGCGTGCATGCGCCAAAGATAGGCGCGTGGTCGGGAGACAGGGGCAACGCGGCTGACAGATCAGAAGGAGCGAGCGGAACGCCAGGTAAGGTAAGTTCGACTGTGTCCCCTGAGCAAACTATTATTCATACGGAGGTGAGAATAATTGTTCTCACCTCCCTGTGAATAATAGAAACTATTGGCAAACACTTGTTTTTTTAGGTTTACAGTTTCTTTAAACCCCTTAATATTTGTTTCACAAACTTTAAAATGCGAAAATCTCTATTCTTCTCTACCCCTCCATACAGTGGATATAAAAAGTCTAAACAACCCTGCAAAAAGGCACAACATTATGAACACCATACTAATTTTGCTTAGCCAAACAGCCTTGATTTGTTGAGGCATGTGCTCCACCAGACCTCTGAAGATATGTTGTGGTATCTGGAACCAAGTTGTCAATAGCAGATCCTCCCAGTCCTGTAAGTTACAAGGTGAAGCTTCCATGGATCAGATTTACTTTTCCAGCAACGCTCAATTAGACTGAGATCTAAAGAATTTACAGACAAGTCCATACCTCCTCATCTTCGCTTTCTTCCTCAAATCATTCTTCCTCAGAACACTGTCCCAAGCACTGCCAGATTGCCTTCCCATAGTGCATACTGGTGCCATGTCTTCCTCAGGTAAGCCACCTTTACATACCCCTGCCCCGATATGCAGTTTGAGATTTTACACTTGTAACCAATTGGTGCTTGTCAAAGTGGCTTACATCCTTAGGCTCTCCCATTTTTTTCTGCTTCCAACATATGAACTTCACAGACAAAATGTTCACTTGCTACCCAATACATTCCTAGTTACTTACGGTTTCTTTCATAATGTGATAATCAGTATTATTCACTTGACTGTGGTCACAATATTATAGCTGATTGGTAAACATAGGTGGTCCATATTTGCAGACTTTTTTAAAATTGTATCATTAAGATAAAGAAAATAACAAAAATAAAATTTGTAGAGAACAGTTATTCCACTTAAATAAAGCATTATAATATAAAACAAAGGGGTAAAAAAATGATCATACATGGTCCTATTGTTTGCCTCTGATGATCGACTATAAACAGAAAAGGGTTGTAATCTAGAGTATACATCAACTGCAAAGCTCTGAAAGATGGAAAAGTATTGGGCATGTAGCAAAGGATAACATTTTATAAACCTTGGTGGTTATAACATTAGACTTATATGTTATTTAGAGATAAAACAGACCTGTATATTTAGCAAACATACATCCCATATCTTTTTTCCCTTAGGATCAAGTCCACAGATCATTTAGTAATGTTTTCAAATTTATTTGTTATGATTGGAAAGACAATTTGTGAAGACCAGCCAGGGGACTCACATGCATTTACACATTTATCTTATGACTGGTAAATTAATTAGCTTCTTAATTCTAAAGCTAGGTACACACCTAGCGATTTTTCCTCCTGACCGACCGTTCGATACTTTCGAACGGTCGGCCAGGAGGAAGGACTGTCGGTCGCGGCAAAAGCAGCCGCGTCCGATAGTCACTGCGACCGATCGTGCGGTCCATAGAGGATCGGACGAGGTTTTCCACCCTGTCCGATCGTCCTTTCGTCCGATTTGGACGAACGGTCGATCGGACATGGGCACATTCGGATGCGATAATTTCGGTCCGATCGACCGATACACTGAACTATCGGTCGATCGGACCGAAATATCTCATCGTGTGTACCCAGCTTAAAGGTTTTTTTTACTCTAGCAGATGTGTCTGTCAATCCTCTCCTACCAGTGTTTGCATGAAATGTAAAGGGAATCTCAACTCTCAAATCAATATTTTATATTTATATATTAAGAGCCGTCCAGCCCCATTTTTATTATACATAAACTATTCCTGACCCCTTGTTGGCACTTCATTCAGTCCTGTGGCCTTCTAGTAACGTCTGTCAGCCAGTGGCCACAATGTCAGTGTCGTTAACAAAACAGTCTATTTTGCTGCTGTCCATGCTTTTGAACCAGTTGACAACACCAGCAGAGAAGGCTGATCCTGCCACCAAGGGGTCAGGATCTGTAGGTCCTTTCAGTAGCATCTTAGGAATAGGCAAACAAGGGGTTGGGGTGGGGGGTTGTTTAACATAAATAAAATTTAGGTTTGAGGATGGATATGTCCTATAAAGATTATCAGGGAGATTCAAGATTCAATAGAAGTTCTTATCGTTAAAAATGGTGCTAATTTTGCCCTAACCAATCGGATGTTATTTAACATTTGAAAGCTAACATCTGATTGGTTGGGGCAAAACTAGCACCATTTTTAACAATAAGAACTTTTATTGAATCTCCCTGTAAATGTTTAATCTATTCTTTCATTTTGCACTGACAGCCTGTGAGCATTTTTATCAATTACAGTTGCATTATGAAGCCCTAATTTCTAGTAACCTGACTGTATTATAATTTGATTATGTAACATGGAGAATTCAAGTTCAATAAAATGGGACTATAAATATGTTTAAGGTGTCAGCTGACCTGCAAGCAGGTTCCCAGCCAGAATCAATGCATCTTGATGTGCTGACAGGTCTAATGGGAACCAGGCAGAGGAGAGCAGGGAGAGGATCATGCTGGCCATCCCAGCAGTGCAGCTTTTCCTAAGTTCGTCTGTTGGACTTTGCTGGGAGATGCTAATTACAAAAAGTAAAAAAAGAAAACAGATTTAAAATCATTCCAGCAAAATTAACTGAGGAGATGACAGTGTTAATAGCAGGAAGGGGGGGGGGGGGGATCATGTAACTACAACAGAGCAGTGAGAAATCTCACTGTTTTCCACAATCAAAGGAGCACATGAACCTGATGTTAGTCTTCAATATGTGTAGGGAGCTTCCAATGCTATTTGCATACCTTGAGAGCGATTCTTCTTTATTGAATAACTCATGAAAATAACATCAGTTTACTCATACAGAAAGCTTCATTTACATTAGCCTACCCAAGAGAGCCATGACAGATCAATAATGTTGGTAATTGTGAATTATTACAGATAACTGGCCTAAAAACAGCCCAAACAGTTGAATATTCTACAAGTATCTACTACAGAATTTACTGCAATAATTAGATGATGACCAAACCAGTCTGTTTGTGGTTTGTAGCTGTACAGTTTACAGTGGTTAGCAGTGCTGGAGTCCTGAGTTAAAATCCACCCTTGGACATATCTGCAAGGAGTTAGGATGTTCTCCCGTGCTTGCGTGAGTTTCCTCCGGGAATTCCGGTTTCCCCCATAATCATAAAGACATACCGATAGGTTGTATGTGTCAAATAAATGTGATTAGATTGTAAGCTCTTTGGGGTAGGGCCTGATGTGTATGTATCTATGTATGTGTAAAGCGCTATCGAAGATGTTGGAGCTATACAAATTCACCATTATAACAATAATAAAATGCTGGTCCCAAGCATATTTTGTTGCTTGGAACAGGTGGCCAAATACGTTGTTTTTTTTTTTTTTTATAGATGCAGATTCTACCATTTAGTTTTATTGCAGAACACAAAATAGACACTTTGTTTTTAAAGGAACACTAAACACATAAAAATGACTAAGTGCCATTCGTTTCTATTATTCACAGGGAGGTGAGAACGCTTATTCTCACCTCCCTGTGAATAATAGGACGCTCGGGGGACCAGGAACTTACCTTACCAGCCGCTCAGTCTCTGAACAGCTGTTCTGTCCCGATCGCACGCCCTATCTTTTGAATTGGCGCGCATGCACCTAAGATAGGGTGCGTGGTCGGGGCGGCTGTCAGAGACTGAGCGGCTGCGAGTGGAGGGTAAGGTAAGTTCCTGGTCCCCCGAGCGTCCTATTATTCACAGGGAGGTGAGAATAAGCGTTCTCACCTCCCTGTGAATAATAGAAACGAATGGCACTTAGTCATTTTTAAGAAGCATTGGAGTTTACAGGTCCTTTAAGCAGATACTGATCCTAGTCACAGAAAAGAAGTAGAAAGTATGAAAATAAAGAATATGCTCCCTGCTGCAAGCACGGTATAATCCAATATTTCACAAAACTGACACAGACTGTATGTACAGAACTGAGCTTGGGACATAACATTATGACAGATAAGTTGTATTAATACAAAGCCATAAAGAAAACATAATTTGAGCACAATACAAATCCTGTTCATTCACCTGAAGGAGTGGCTGCGATTCTTGTAAACCTGGATGCGAGATGTTTGAGCACTGGTAAAGGTCACATAGCCACAATGCCATCCTACACTCCAAATACACACTGGATAGGCTGATGACAGGAGGCATAAAGCTTCACAGCAACCAAACTAAAAATAAATTATTGGTTATATTAGCACATTAGTAAAATTATCAGTTCATTTTTAAAAACAAGGAAACAAAGGTCTGCAAGAAGGTGCAGCTTATCGGACGAGAAGTACTGATTAAACTACACCACCTTGTGGCTATTTATATTGAGCACCAAGATAGTCCGCACCACTCTGTTATAACAGGGAAAAAAATATGAATGCAGGAAGGCACAAGCAAATCAATACTTGCAAACAAACATGTTTATTGCTGCTTACAATATCACTATATCTTTTGAACGTACATACATACGCTCTCTCAAGCAATAAACATGTAGCAGCAATAAACACTTGTTTGCAAGTATTGATTTGCTTGTGCCTTCCTGCATTCATATTTTTGTTCCTATCTAATGAAGGCCTCACATGGGTTGACTTTTTAGCCAAATCAATCACGTCTGTCAAAAAAAAAAAAAGTCCACCCGTGTATACTGGCCTTTGAACAGGGGCCAGGCACTTGGACTGATGTACAGCAGCCCTAGCCCATAACTTGCGAAGCCTTTGTGTCTAGATTGAAAAGGATTAATTGTCATCCTTTGCTAATCTTGAGGCAGAATACAATTTTTCATATTTGATTAAAGCGATTGCAAACAGCATTTCTTTATCAGCCTGCAGGGGTACCGAGGAATCATGGGGTTATGTTCCAATTCTACAGGAGCGGACACATACAGGACGATGCACCAAGAGACGCACCGCTCCCATTCTGGAGTTTTTATTATCGGTTAGAGTGACTTAAACTCCTTCATTGCTGCATGGCAAACACATGACATAGCCGTGCAGCCGCCACAAGCGATATTATATGCCCAAAGCACTATTCTATTGCGGCACTTTAAACACCAGCAAATAGACATTGTTAAAAGCACCGATATAGATTCCGCAACTTAACGATGCACCAAGAGCCGCTTTTGCCCTGTTAGAATGAAGGAAGAGGCTCTGGTGCTCTTCCCCTAAGGGTATAATTATCTGAGCACCGGAAGCCTCCACCAGATTTAAAGGTCTGCTTCAGGAGAAAGGACCTCGGCACTCTTTTTCTTCAGGCCCCATCGGCTCCCGGCGTGGGAAGGCATGCAGACAGACAAGGCCTTTGCTTAATGCCGCCGGGTAGCTGTACATCATGTCCCCCCTGGTGTAAAATATGCATAAACCCTCCCCTGCCTTGTGGGCAACCAGCGGCTCCACCAAGGTTTCCCTGTGGCTGCTCGACTCCCCTGGCACAGGAGTTTCTATAGGGCAGTTCCAAACCTTCCCGGCTCCTCATTGGCTTGGGGTTGGGACTTCCTTCTCTCCATTTACCAGGCTTTTTACATGTCGCTCAGGGGCAGGACTTCCTTTCTTCTGTCCACTGCATCCTGATTCCATTCTGCAGTGTGGTTCTCCTCCAGGGCTGCTTCTGCCTCCTGCTTCAGCAAAGTTTATTTTTAAACCTTAATTTTATTTTTTTGCCAGGGAAAGTTGCCAGCCCACTTTGTGCACCATGCAGCTCAAATCAAGACCCCCAGCCTGTGCAGGCTGCGCTTGCCAGTCAGGAACCCAAGTGGGCCAGAACCCTCCGGGAATCCATTGAGTCATTAGAAAATACGCTTCCGGGATCATTATTGTACCCTTCAGGGTATATGGGCTATGTCTTTAGCGACTTCAATGCCAGTTTTATCTGCTTTTATTTGTCAGGTCCTGCAATCCGTGACCCCCAGTTGGAATGGAACCAAAGGTTCAGAGAGCAAGTAGACCTATTGATTCTTCATCCACTCCTTCCATAGAGGAAGTGAATTTGGAAGAGGAGAGAAGTAAGACTCTTCATTGGAACCAGAGGATCACTCCAAGTTCTTGATCAAACCTACTAAGAAACTTAGGACTAGGGCTACCACAATTACCCTGTCGGAGGCCACTACCTTCAAAAGATCCCACAGATCCTCTTCTTTCTTCAAAGAGGCTTAGAGAACGGACTCTCGACAAATGCCATGAAGGCACAGGTTTTGTCTCTTTTCATATTCTTTAATAGGAAACTGGCCGGCAGAAAGGATATTCAAAACCTTCTTGTAGGGCATAGCACATCTCCGTCCCCCTTCTCATGCTCCATTTCAGCCTTGGGATCTTACTCTAGTACTCAAGGCCCTTTAAAATCCTCCTTTGGAATCTTTAAATTCTATCTCTCTATCTCTCCTTACTTGGAAGACTGGTTTGCTGCTGGTTATCTCCTCCATCAGGAGAGCCTATGAACTGGTCGCTTTGTCAGTGGAACCCTCTTGCCTGACTCTTCAATCGGACAGGATTATCCTCTGTCCTCACATTGTCTTTTCTTTTCGAAAGTGGTCTCCTCTTTCAGCATCAACCAGGAGGTTGTGGTTTCTTCCTCCTCCTTCCTCTGCCAGAGAACGTGGTGCAGACTCCTACAATCTATATTGATCGCACCCAAGGTTCCCGTTCCTTTCAGGCCTTGCTTATTCTCCTGGTGGGGTCACGATGGGGGTCCTGAGCTTCACCCCAGACTTTAGCGAGGTGGATTAAATCTACGATTGCCCACTATTATTTAGTAGCTGGAGCTGTTACTTCCTTGCAGGTTACAGCTCACTCCACACGGGTGGTTGGGCATCTTGGGCAGCACGCGATGGCGCCTCAGTGGACCAGATATATCGGCCAGCAACATGGTCTTCTATTCACACCTTTATAAAGTTTTACTGCCTCCATGTGTTTGCAGACTTGGATGCGACCCTAAGTTGCTCTGTACTGAGAGCTGCGGAGGTATAAGTACTGTTTTGTTCTGCCCACACTAAAATTTTGGGAATTCGGGATGTTTCCATGGTTCCTAAGTCCCCCTGCAGGCTGAAAGAGAAAAGAGGATTTTTGTACTTACCACTAAAATCCTTTTCTCTGAAGCCGTAACGGGGACATGTTTATTCTTGAATTTCTGGATTGTTGCCTTTGTTTCTTGTTATTCTGTTTTCTTTTTTCGCTTTTACTCCCTCTTTGGGACTAACTGGAGGAGGCTTCCGGTGTTTTGATAGGTATTCCTTTAAGGGAGGAGCACCAGAACCTCACTTTTATTCGAAGTTACACAAACCTATGTTTCCTGGGTCCCCCTTACAGCTGCAGAGAACCAATACAAAATATAGAGAATAGAAGATAATCTAAAAACCTATTTACAAAAGTGTTCACGTTGATTGGTGGATCGGGACAGCTCGTTATTTGCAGAATACCTAGCAACCTGTTCCAGCCATTTACCCACCAGAAATATCTCACCTATTTAGTAATTGCCCCTTTCTTCAGCCCTTGCCACTTAAGAAGCGTTATTCTTTCCTTCTATATTTTTATGGGTACATATTGGTAATTTCCAGATTTAATCACTAGTTGGCTCTATCAATGTTTCACTTTAAAACTCATAATATGCATAAAACAGTGTTTAAATTTAACGTTACCGTAAGGGCACGGGACGTAGAGGTTGTGAGCGCATGAGAAACGGCAGTAATAACTTTGGATAAGTTGTTTTCCATGGTGACATCAGTTGGACTTTGCAGCAAACTGTATCCTCTGTAGATTCTTTAAAAAAGGTTACAAAAAAAATTACAGGTGGTCACTAGCAAGGATGACTAGCAGGGCCACTCCTACCGTGAAGCAGCTTGAAAAAACTGCTTAGGGCGCGTGCCGCTGATAAAACAAGAAATGCGTCAACTTGTCAACTTGTTTTATATTTTCCCTTGGCGATCGATGGCAGGCGCGTGCTGCGCTTGGACACTTTAGCTTAAGATCCAGAAAGAAGGCACTTCATTGGCTGGACTACCCGTCAATCAGGGAATGCCTCAGGATGTCTGTAGCATGATTGGTCTTGCAGCCGCGCCGGTACGCCAGTATGTGCGTAAGTTACGCCAGTATGTGTGTAAGTTATGTGACATACGCACAGAGGGCCAGTAATGGAGCGGCTGCAGGACCAAACATGCCCTGATTGACGCGCCTTCTTTCTGGATCTTAAGCTGAAGCGCAGCACCTGCCAGCGATAGGGAAAAAATTTAAAAAATGATCTGACAAGTTGCTGGCTTTCTTGTTTTATTAACGGTGCGCTCCACTGAAGCTCCTTCCCTTCCTGGCAGGGTCGGACTGGCCTGCTGGGAAACGGAAAAGTACTTGGTGGGCTATTATAAACCTTATTGTGTGAGTAAGGGGCCTGGGGTGGGGTGTTTGTGCCTTTGGGAGAGGGATCTGGGCTTTGGGAGAGGGGGGTCTAGAGTTTGTGCTGTTGCCTGCTGGCCTTTTCTGTGGTTTTCTTGTGTGCTGTGGCCCTTATCCAATTGTGTGCTGTCTGGGCCCTAATTGTGTGATTCCAAGCAATGAACTGAATATTTTGGGTGCCTAGGGAGTCTGTCTGGGGGTTTTAAGGGAGTGTGTGTGTAGGGGTGAGTCTGTGTGACCTTGGGGGGGCAGGGGACTAGGGCCTGTGGAAGATCGGATGACCGAGGACATCTGGAGAAGCCTGCAAAATTTTGGGAGCACAGCTAGAGCCTGGTATAAATTTGTATATATGATTATCGTTTATAGTTATTATGACAGTATGCAATGCAGTGAGCAGTGTGCAAAATTTAAACTTTAACAGCTCATCCCTCATGCGTGTGGCTATCCATGGAGATAGAAATAGGATTTTTTATAGAAATTAAATTTTTAACACGTGAACATGTTTCTGTTGTAGTTGCCCTTTAAATAATATGAATACATCTTTACAGGATATCTCCCCTGGTAAAAAAAAAAAAAAAGGTTCAGGAACCGGGAACGAAGGTAAGGTACTTTCCTGTTCGGTTCCGATGGATTCTGTAGTATTCTATGCTTATCGCACTTGCGCATGCGCATTAAGTACTAAGTCTGTCGGGACCTGTCAGAGTATGCAGCGGAGGGAAGTTTCTTACCTTCTCTCCTGGCTCCTGAACGTTTTATTGAAGAACGGGAGGTAAAACTTCAATAAAACTGCATACCAGTGGAGATCCTAATTATTTGGGGTATTTTACCTTTAACTTGGCAGTCTAAATTAAGAATAAATAATTGTTATAGTGTAGTTTTCAAATAAGTTATTTGTTGTCAAAGCTGCAGAGAAAAGATGTTAGAAATGTGTAATGGGAGCCATGTCTGGGATGTCTGTTTTTATTGCAATAGGACAAGGTCAAGCAAAAGTCTTTTAAACTCTTTATAATTTTTTTTTTTTTTTTTTTTTAAATATACTGTTTGTCTAGCTGGATGGTAGCTAACAATGAAAATTAGACAATTCGGTTGTAGGGTGTTTTTGATGAGCAATGTTTCAATAGGACAGGAAATGTCGGTCAGCGAATTTGATGTGTTAAATTTAGTAAATGTCATTTGTGTTGAATTTGTGGGTTATTTGCACGTCAGATCAGTGAAAGCAATAAACTACAAATGCAGTTACATTTCTGCTTTACATAACACTGCCAAATTCTGTACAGCTCATAGGAATGAAATGGAACTCACCTTGTTATAGTACTAATGGCAAAGTGGGATAAAGGCTGTGTCTCATGCATGAGAAGTTTAAGATGAATACTGCTTTGGTCTCTAGCCGCAGCTACAACAGGGTCAGCTTGAACTTGATCGCAGTTGTAAAACAATTTGGGAACAAGCCTACAGAGTAATAACAGGTTAAAATTCTTAAGCCTTAGGCTTATTTAATCAGACAATACCCTTCTACTGGTTTGCTACCAAAACATTTTATAAACATCTAATTGTGTGTGGACACAATTTTGCACCTTATTTTTAACAAGCGCTTAAATGTTTTACACCCTATTCATTAGTACAAATGAAACCAACCATCATTCATGAATTCATAAGCCACAAAACTAAAAATGTGTTACAGTTGAGAAAGTTATTAATGGCAATCATTTTCATATGCCTTGTCTACTGTACGCCCAAGTCCTACACCATAGAGCCATGAATCTGTATCTTGCACTGTCGAGATCGAAACATGTCATGTCTGCAGGTTAGATGATTGGCTCTATATATTAGGCTATATTGCATGTTATGAAGCCAACGGGGACATAAAGGATTATTTTGCATATCGCCCCTTACTCTGAGAAACCTGGGAGTAAGAAATTGCTTCTTGTTTCCTAGGTTTGGTGGGCAATGCTATTCATATAGCACGAGACTGCAAGATGTCTTCTGTTATAAGGTGCTTCTCCATTCCTAAACAATTTAGAAATCCAAAACTGGTTTATACACTGGTACCAATAGGACTTAGTCCTGTACTCATGGGCTAATCCTAGCCCTTTAATTTCAACCAACAGATAACTAAATATACTGATCATCAGTTGGAATTTAAGTGGTACAGGCAAATATCTAGGTCTGACCAATTGTGCGGCCTTAATTTACTGACGCTCATGGTTTTTCTAAAAAAGACAAAAAAAAAAACTTTACTGGTCAGAAAAAATAATTTGTGTCCTAAATAACAAGTGATTGAGTGGAATTATTGGCCCGTGTATTCAGGCCTTAAAGGGCATCTATAACGAAAAATGATATTTTAAATTTACCATAACTGGAAACTATAATTCTTCCCAACCACGACTGTATCATTTTTTTGTTGATCTGACCCCTATTTCTTTAGATATCCAATCTAAAACTTCTTATATTTCAGCTGTCAATCAAGTTCCTTGCTCTCAAAAACTATTCTTCTACGGGGAGTTTTAATGTATCTGGAATGGTGACAAAGTTTTGACAGTTGAAATGCTGTATGCAGGCTTGACAGTTGGTATGTGGGAAAAAAGTCAGGTCGGATGGAAGTGGGAGTGGTTAAAAGAGGGAGGGGGGATACTGCTCCTAAACAAAACATGCGCTGGATTGAAGGCATGCAGCAACACGCAAATCAGAGTGCTACTTACGTGTATTCAATTATAGATTTAGATGAGGCAAAGTAATTTTTTCAGTATAGAGTCCTGACTCAACGCTACCTCAAATTAAATCTTTGTAAAACTGAACTGATCATTTTCCCACCTCCTGTCCCTTTCTCTATCTCTGTTGAAAATACCCCCATTTTCCCTATCCAATCAGCACGTTGCCTAGGGTTATTTATTGTATTTATTGACTCCTCTCTCTCTTTTTCTAACTATGTTGTGAAAATCTGCCATTTTTTCCTTCACAATATAGTGAAAATCCGCAGGTTACTTTTTTTCTCCCGACCACCACTATACTTATGCATGCTCTCCTATCGCGCCTGGACTATTACAATCTACTACCGTATATACTCAAGTATAAGTCGATCCGAGTATAAGCCGAGGTACGGTACCTATTTATACCTGAAAAATTTATAAAAACGGATTGACTCGAGTATAAGTCGAGGGTAGAAATTATGACCACTACTGCCTTCTGATTCAGTATTGTTTTGTTGCTTAAGTTGCCCTTTAAATGGACAGCAGAATTCCCATACATGAATCCCATACAGTAATAGCCAAATCCAGTACCAGTAACCTCCAATTCCTTGGCTCTCCAGATGTTTGGAAACTACAACTCCCAGCATGCTTTGTTGCTGGGAGTTGCAGTTTCTAAACATGTGGAGTGGCAAGGTTCAGTAAACTTTTAATTAAGCTTACCATCATTTACAATTCTCCTGAACCCCATATTGTAAAGGGCCCTCTGACCCCATATAGTAAAAGTGCATTGTATACAAAATCCTTCTCCTAACCTTTAAATCCCTTAGCACTGCTGCACCTCCTTATATTTCCTCTCTAGTGTCCCCATATGTTCATGCCCGTACCCTCAGCTCATCACAGAACCAGCTCCTATACAGACCCCCCCCCCAAGCGTACTGCTTTCTCTTGCCTTAAACCTTTCTCTCTGACGTCAAGAAACCTCCAATAGCTAGTTTAAATCTAGTCTTACATCCTCCCATCTGGTACCCAGCACAGTATATGATTGTTTTATTTTCACTGCATACAGTTGTGTTCAAAATTATTCAGCCCCCGCTGAAATGGAGTGTTTTGGCCAGTTTAACATTGATTTTGATCATTTCAGTCATCTTGTTTACAATTAAATCAAAGAGACACTTGTAAGCCAGACAAATATTTCATTATAAATGTTGTTATAACCACAAATGTCAGTTTTATTCAACCCCCAAGTGACATTCGTACTTAGTACAACATCCTTTTCCAGTTATAACAGCTTTTAAAAGCTTGACACAAGTGTCTTGCAGTGATCTACCGGTATCTTAGCCCATTCTTCATGGGCAAAAGCCTCCAGTTCAGACACATTCCTAGGCTTGCACGCTGCAACTGCTTTCTTTAACCTCTGTTAACCTCTGTTGAACCTCTGTTCTTAAGAGTGGTAGTCTTTAAGGGGTTGAATAATTGTGTCAATGAAGAAATCACAAAAAAAACATTTAATGCTGTATTACAAAAACAATTAATGTCATTTTAGTTGCATTTGGTTCTTTAAAAAGTCCTTGTAAGATTTAATTCTGAACACAATTACAAATGTACACATGAAAACAACTGTACGTCTCACTCTAGCACTTATACCCATTCCATTGTACCTGTGTGTTACCCACCTAACTAGATTGCAAGCTATATGGAGCAGGAACCTCCTTTCCTCTTGTGGCAAGGCTCAATTTATATAATTTATATATTTGTGTATTGAACTATGTATGTATTTGTCCCACTTGTATCTATAACTATCTGTAACTATACAGCACTGTGTCCCCAAGTGGCGCTTTATAAACAAACTAAACATACATACATACATACATTATATGCTGTGGGCTAACATCCACTGCCGTCTTTTACTCGGTTAACTTTTACGTAAGTAACGCAGCAACAAAGGAGTTAAAGTCGCACTAATAATATAACATTGATTAATGTGACTAACTCCACAGCAGGAGGACTTCTCTGCGCATTACCCTGTATGACAGCTGTGATATGTTCAGGAAGTGCACCTGCAGTATGCCAACACCAATAGGGAATGATTACAGAAAAAAGGGATTACAGTACCAGTGCAACAACAGACTGAGTCTGACAAAGCAGGGTTATATTGTAAACTGTGGTTAAAATTCTGAACGTCACTGCAAAATTAAATAGTTCAGAACTTTTTGGGGTAAATCCAACCATAAAGGGCAATATTTTGTCTTTTCTGTCTATACGTACACTGACGCCATGCACTAGCTCCCTGTTTGATGTTACACACAAGGGAACAAACATCAATCTTCTTTTTGTTGTTTTAAAGTATTTTTCTTTATTAGAAGATTGACAACTGTACATGACATCAATGGCCTTTTCCCTACAAATTGGATCTACATTTGAATCCTACTTGATAATTGTCCCACAAAACCCAGAGCTCCTACACACAAGAATATGATATTGCAGATGTGGATAGATTCATACCTTACTAAGGAAGATGCTGCTACATGTCTGACTCTGGCATCTTCATCTCCAAGGAGGACTATTACTACATTGTTCAATACTCTGTCCTGCAGATGCAATAACTGCCACATATAAGGAAACAAAAGAAGATACCTTAGAATCAACAGAGGATGGTTCAATCATAAAATATTAACCACAATTTAAGTGCAATGCAAGAATTTCTTAGCTTAAAGGAATAGTTCACTGCAATAGTGAACTATTCCTTTTCTACATTGATTGAAGCCAGGGAGGTTAAGGAGCAATGTCTTACCTCCTGTTCTTCAATCAATGTTTAGATAGCCAGGAACGAACTTCTGAAAATCTTACCTTTTGTGCGATCCAGCAAGGCTGCTCTGACAGTTCCCGACTGCTTCCTACTTCTGTCACGCTATAACGTGCATGCCGGATAATGCGTGTTATAGTGTAACAGAAGCAGGAAGCAGTCGGGAGTTTCAGAGCTGCTGGATAGCAGTGAACTATTCCTTTAAAACTAATAGCTATGGAAATACAGCTTTGCACTGTCCTGTATAAATATATCACTGCCTAAGTTAAATAAACCATTTAGATAAATAGTCACATATATTGGGTGCAAAGTTCAGTGTCCCATCTGGTTCCCGAGACTTTCCTCAGGAAAATAATACTGCCACTTGAAATATGAGATGGAGGGATTTTAACTGTTCACTGGATGTGATCAGATGCACTTTCACAGTGAAAACTACCTGGATGCCAATTGTGAAAAAGACTGCAGCTCTGACTCTATAACAAGCATTAGATCAAGACTAGCGTTTATGGCCGTGAGGCCACTCGCATTAAATTGGACTCAGATCACAAATTTTTGCCACTGGCAAAAACATTGGTGCAATCGCTCCATACATTCTGTCTGTATAATCGTTCAAGCAGCCATGCACTTTCCAGTGTCAAAGGGAGCTGATAGCAGTGCAACAGAATATTTCCATCTGGCCCAATAGATCCCTATGCCAGTGGTGGAAGTTTGTCAGCATTGGGTTGAATTACATTGCTAGCTAATCCCTATATGTTGCAAAGGACTAACTATATTTTGAGGAAATATACTAACAAACAAAACTGCTTTACCCCAGTGTAGTAATGGATTCCTCTGTGCAAGCTTTCAGCTTTTGCTTCCAAGAAATTCACTAACCTGTGACATAAATACAGAAGAATATAAAACACGTTTTCTAGACAGAGTTGTCTATTAAGTACAATAGATAATACATATAATACAATAAAAGATTAACGTGACTTTATAAAAAAATATGGCTATATAAAAATAAGGCTAAAACGTATCTTTTTACAAAAAAATAATAAATACATGTTAAATAATGATAACATATAAAGCATGGTGACAACCATAAAATATTTAATAAACAAAAGAATGCCTTAAATTAGCCAGATGAAAAATGTACTTGACAGTACACAGTGGAAATGAATAATATTTAATTGTATATTATGTATAAGGGTAAAGATATAGACAATAAAATGGTCAAATCTAATGGTACATGCACTTTAAGGCGGAACTAAAGTCCCAATCTAGCCAGCCTCCTCTGCGATGTACCCAGGGTCATGACTTAAAATGCTACCCCTGGGTTTACATTACTGTAGATCATACAGAACACATACACAAATGTGCAGCAGGTAAATCAAAAAGGACAAGGATGGGTTTAGGACATTTGTTCTCTCTCCTTAAGAAGTTTAACTTACCTGAAATCAATCTCTGAAACGGTTTCCAAAAGCTCAGTTCTAACGAGCCAGTATGGACTATTCTTCAGGGCAAGCAAATCAATAATAAGCTGTAAACCTAGCTCACTGTAAGTGCTGCAGCATAAACTCATTAGGCAGTGCTTAAAATAAAAAGGAAAATAATTGTGTTATCGAAACCAAGCACTTTTAACACAAAATATGTCCCATTCTGGTATGCTAAATTTTAATTTGATACTGTCCCCATTGACTTAAAAGGTCTAAAATCTCTAACTATGGGGGACCATGGGAAACATTAAAACATAAAAATATAGTCATAAAAAGCACAGCAGTTTAGATCCTCATTACTAAAGGAATTACTTGATTGTCAGACTTTATTTTTCCTTTAAAACGTGCTGGACGTTTAAAGAGAAAGTTCAGAGGAAAATATCCTTATTTTTAAAATTCTTAGTATTTATTATGCATACTTAGTTATTCTACATATACTCTTCCATTTTTAAAAAAATCACTTGATTATATACCCTTTGCTATTCCCTGCTGTTGACATTAGTGAGCTGTCATTTCAGGTTCTAACGGTCCTCCTTCTTCCCAGGATGCACCACTTCCTTGGAATGTTCCTAACAGTAATTTCTACTGATTGGCTGTTGGATGGGTCAAACATGCTCAGATCTCTACTGAGAAACTGAATCAACCCAGGCACTGGGTCAAGGGCAAGACAATAAAGATTTCTATTTGGGGTTTTTAAGTATATGCATTTGCACTGAACCCCTTTAAATTCTGACAAAATGACATCTTATAAAAATAAAATAGCGGTGTGCGGTATTTGACTACCATATGGTATCAGCCATGGAATACTGCAGCAGTCTTTAACGAAAATGGTGGTATTTTAAGACGGTGGTAAAATACTTTATGGCTGAGTCTTTGTGGTAGTTATAAACCCATGGTATTGGTAATGTCAGATACAGCAGGTTTATAAAGCAGCAGCTAAACCCATTTGCCAAAACTTTTACCCAGACAAGATCACTTTACAGAAAATTTTTCTCAGTCTCACATATACTTTAAGAAAAATAATAAATCAAGGATTTATTTCAATCATGTTGTAGAATAAATGTATTAATATAATCAACAATTTCTCTTCTAAAATGTTCTGCAATTTTTTTTGTTCTGGAGAAAAATTTTAAGCATCACAGGAAAATACCATATTTGTCTCAGCCCCACCCCAAATATAATTTTCAGGAACCTTTATTTAAAAAAACTTAAAGGTATAACATTTTATAGAAAAAAGAAACCACACTGGGGCTGATGCAATACATGGTGTACACGTTTGCCTGTGCTATTAATCTGGAGCATCAAATCACATTTTATCTGATTACAGTTACACAATAGTAAAAATCGAGAATCAGATGGGTTGCTGCAAATGAGCATGGTCAAACTTTTTCTCCAGTTATCAGCCCAATGCTTTCCACCTACCCTCACAGCCATACAAGCCAACTTGCAGGTAACGGAGGACTCGTCTTTTAGAGATTTTTGTAGTAATGGAATACAGTCTTCCACAGAAAATATATTGCCTGAAGAATAAATATTGGCATATTCATTACTCTTGAACCACACAAATCGTTTGAACAAATAGTACTTTACAGGAAAAGGCAAGCTGAATGGAAGGAGCCCTTATAATGCCTAGGAACCCCCCCCCCCTCCAAAGTTGATGGTGAAATTAGTAATAAGCTAGGCCTTTGGGGACTTATTATAGGCAATTATAGGCAATAGTACTCCCCCTACTTTAGGATATAAGACCATTAAACGGGGTGCATTTTTCTCGAACAGTTCCTAAACTTACCGTAAACTACTCATACAATTTGGAAAAATTGCCCTTAACATCTGCATAAACCTTAAAGACATACTCATTTGAATTTGATATAAATAAGCAAATACAAAGTATTCCAACCAATATGTTCTAGCCGATAGAAGAGGTTCATCTTACAGAAGCATCCAATAATAAGCAATAATAAACTGACTTAGATTACCTGTATTGGCTTTAACAGTGGAAAGCCAGCTTCTTGCATTAAAGTGCGACTTGTTCAGTACAGATATGACAATGGTCCCAGAAAGTATTGCTGTAGCTCCTCTAACCTGAGGATCTCCATGATTAATATAATTAAGAATATCTGACACATATTGGATTTCTAGAAAAGACAATAAATAGCATATTAATCCTTAAAAACTCAGATAAGGATAGGAGCATAGGATAAAATCTCATATTTTGCATCAAAATTGCATCAATGCAGTGCTTGTGCTGACTCGGTTAATATTCAAAAATCTAAAAGTTAGTTTGATTACTTTGAGTCAGCAGAATAAAAATAATTTCAATTATAGATGATCATCAATGTAAATCCTTTAAGGCTGGGTACACACAGTAAGATCTGAAGTGTTTTTGTGCCCGGCTGAGGCCAAATGTCATAGCCCATTTCCCCGGATCGGACGAGCATATATGTTGGCTACTTTTGATGCGAATGACAGTCATCTGTCCCAGCTGACTAGCTAGAAGCGAGCTGTTGGCCAGGACGAAACATGTGTTTAATCAGCCTAACTTTTCAATGCTAAGAATGTTATTATTATGTAATAAAAGGGTCACTATACTCACTCACTGAAACCTCAATTTGAGAGAAAATGTTGGTATTCCCATATTTATCTCTGTCATTAAATTATTAATGTTTAGTGAGTACTTCTTATTCCCCCCCACCCTCCCTTACTCACTGCCTTCTTGTAGTGTCTATGACACTTATAAGTCCTGCACAGAATCACCATAGACCCTACTCTGCTTACACATCTCCCTCTGCCTCCCCCTGCCTTCTTTTCTCTGATGATTTTCTTAATTGTTGCAGAAAGTGTGCTGGCAGGCAGCCTAGTAAGAGGGCAGATATCGAACACATACTGCAGTTTCTGCCCCTGAAGTGACAGGTCTTTCCCTATAAATGCTGTGATTAAAGGGGAACTGTGAGCTCCAAACAAGTTTAGTTTAAATGAAAGGCCAGTTTCCTACCTTTAAAACGAGCCATCAACCACCTCTCTACGTGCTCCAGAGCCCAAAACAATCAAGGGAGCAATTCCTATCAATTTACCTAAAGTCTTTTTGGACCACAGTTCCCCTTTAAAGTGAAGATTTCTCAGGATCTAAGGCTCAGATCTTGCTGTATCTAAATAATTACAATAATTATAATTTTTAATAATTCGATTTTTTAGAGTATAGATACCCTTTAGCTAGTTTCTAGATGAAACAACCGATCTGGAGTTTCTTAAGCTGGCAATATAATGGGAGTTTACTGTCCAAACTTCCAACAATGTTAGAAAAACAGCCTGGCATGAATCCACAGGCTAGGAACATTGGAAGCTAAAAAAAACTTATATGTAAAGGTCTTTAGACATTTGATAGAATCAACAATTAAACCTATCTATTAAATGGTCAGCAGACAGGTAGCCCATGCTACTACCGGTTATTAAAAAAGGTTATTTTTATTGATGTCTGTGGGATTGGCTCCTACATTTTTCTGATTATCTACTAATGTAACAAAAATAATTCCTCCCCGCTTGACTTGTATTGTACTTCTATATTTTTCTACAGTGTATCTACTACAGCATTTTACTACTGTAGTATTTCTCAGCCCCATAAAAAGAACATCTCCATAAACTGCTTTGGTTAGAAAGATTTAAGCTGTGTAATGTATAATGTAATGTATTAGTTTCCCCCACTTATTGATTGAACTAATTGCTTTAATTTATCCAAGCAAATTAATTGGATGTGCACTAGGCTTCTATTTTTTGTATGTATTGAATTAATTTGGTCTCTAGTTGCACTCTGTGTGGATGTATACTATCCCATTTCTATATATATATTGCTTGTTGCATTGGGGGGTTTGACCAAACCTCTGGGAAATGTGTACTCCACCCACAGTGGGTCATGTGTTCAAATACTGAAAGCTGGAGCGTTAGTCCCAAGAAAGCAAGCGAAAGAGCAGAATCATTTTCATCTCATAAAGGGCAAGTACTGATATATTAAAGACAAAGTTTGAGAATTACGTAAAAAGTTAATATGGCAAAAAAGGTTAAAAGTTAGGACTCAGTAGAAACCGTGAATTGGTTGTTGGGCTTAAAATAATTTTAATGAACTAATTTCTTTAATTTATCTAGAGACAAGGGCAGACTTTTTAAGTCGCATTACAATGGTAAAGTAAAATGTAAGCAAATTAATTGGATGTGCACTAGGCTTCCAACTTTGTATGTTTCCCCCACTTATTGTCTTGTGGGCACTGGTCATCACAGGAATAGTGTGCAGCTGTAACATTTAGCACTGAAGGTAAAAGTGAAGTTGTTTTCACCTACAAAGTATATGAGGACAATAAATAGACATCACCAATATGCTGCCTACTTTTTCAGATTGTGAACAGGCTAGAGACATAACACCTTTTTTTATTTTACGGAGGTCCTTGTTTGTTTGTTTTAGAGATTATTATAAAAGGTGTAAGAGGTCAGTATTTAGTCTTTACATTTCTACATACCTTGAGGTTCAGTGGTTTCTGTGGGTTGTTTGTGCAGTTTGCTAAAGAAAGCTTCCGGATGCAAAGCAACTGCAGCTCCAACACAACTAATGGCCAAAGCTTTTACACTAACACGCACATCTCTGTCTGGGACAAGTTCTGCAAAATGGAAGAAAAGGAGAACTGTCATGCATCAACATTCCAGTAATTACTGGTATTTAAATTGGTTCCACAATGGAAATGGAGAGGGAATAAGAAAAAAAAATGTAAATTATTAATTTGGCTTAAAAGAGCGAAATTACGGTTGTTTCTTCTTCTCTTTAATTCATACTATTTTTTGGACTTTACCTCACCCCACCACTTTCAAGAGAGGAAATCTGAAGATGTGCAGGACACATAGAAGTGTGCTATCTTATAGCTAAGGAATTAGTAAACGCTTTAGGACACACTAGCACGTTTTTTCAGCGTTCGTGATTGCGCACGTGATTTTTAAATAACATTAAAATCGCAGCAACTCACCTGAAAACCACGTAATTTCGGGTGGGTTGCGATTGCGCATCCATTTGCGAATTGCTAACGCATGCAATCTGCATTTTTATGCACAATCCATGCGTTTCCCTATTGCTAAAATAAAAAGCACATCAGAATCACACACCCAATTGTACGCGGTTGTGTGTGCGGCAGTGTGCCCGTGCCCTTACAGTCTTTTTGTGTTCAGACTTTAATGGACATGTGTTGCAGGAAAAATCAGCACCAATTACCTGCCTCCTGACTGGATTCACAAGTGGAGCGACCTAATCAGCACTGATTACCTGCCTCTTGATTGGATTCACCTGTGAGCACACTTTAACGGCGCTAATTAGCTGTCTTCATTGCACGTGTCAAAGAGACAGATTTTAAAGTATAGTGTTTATAAAGTTTTTTTTTTTTTTAAACAGTTAAAGGGAAAAGTACTTGGGACAGGGATAAAGGACTGGTTCCTACCTCCCAATATTGTTTCTGCGAGGAGCACCAGCCAAAAGAAAACTGATTCTGCCAGTGCTGCCAATCCTCCTTCCTCCTCGCTTCAGCACTGTCTTTAATACAGGACTAGTCCAGGACTAACTTGGCAAAAAAAAATATTACGTGCTGTAGTTCCTAAACAAAAAAGAAGAAACGGCACTGCATCAACCAGGAAAAGAACAAGAGAACTCCGGATACAACATGAATGAATGAAATCACAGCTTTATTAACAATACGCCTGACGCGTTCAACCTCCAGTCCTTAATCATAGGCAAACAAACAGTGTATCAACACATCCCTATATACTACCCCTATTACTTAACACCCACGTGATTATTCACATCAATTAGTGGTAGCCCAATTTTACCCTTGATGGGTATAAATTACAATCCAAAATCCTATTAATAATAATACATCAAGTGATGGAATCTACAAGTAAACATAAAAAAAAATATACATACCAATATCCTATAGCATAGATATGCAATATCATATAATA
This sequence comes from Hymenochirus boettgeri, assembly GCA_019447015.1. Taxonomy (NCBI): domain Eukaryota; kingdom Metazoa; phylum Chordata; class Amphibia; order Anura; family Pipidae; genus Hymenochirus; species Hymenochirus boettgeri. Next base: position 43,775,535 of record CM033469.1, on the reverse strand, counting down.
TCATAATAATGTACAATTCCAATGATTGAGAACAAGTCTTATGATCATAAAATTATAAATACATAAATAGTCATGAAACCTAGAAAAAACCCTAAAAGATGAAAATCCAATGGTATTTGAAACATAGTAGCAACATTAGAAGAGATTCTGAAAAATGAGAGTCTACTAGTAATGAAAACATAGTAGCAATAACAACATACAAAGTAGCAAAACTGCAGAGAGTCTTCTTGTGGCATTATTAGCCAGTGTACCAATTTACATCAAAGGTAAGTTAAGCCCTAATGGCTGTCTGGTATCCAATGTGAATATCCACTTTGTCTTGTTTAATCATTCTCTTATATCTATTGCCTTTTCTGGAATCAATCTTATACTTTGTATCCCTTGTGCTTGTAGCTATTAATTTACCATTGTTACACTGACAGAAATGTCTAGCTATAGGTCTTTACCGTCCTTATTCTTAATAGCTCGTATGTGTTCTCGTATTCTAGATTTAAGAGTTCTTTTAGTACACCCCACGTATTGTATATGACAAGCAAGGCATTCAACAAATAATAACATATGATGATGTACAATTAATGTAATCTTGTATCTGGAATTTTTTCCCCTTATCTGATATAAAAGATTTCTCCTACTTATAGTTTGCAAGTTTACATCGTGTATGTCCACATTTAAACATACCAGTCATGCCCAACCATTTCTTTGTGTATAGGATTATATTAAACTCACTTGGTGATAGTCTATTACCTATAGTGATTGATCGTCTGGGAACATACTGCAATTTTCTATAACATCTTCACCTATCTTCCTGTCCGCCTTCAAGATGGGAAGATTTTTTTTAATTATGCCAATTATATCATAAAATTGGTGACTGTATTGAGAAGTAAAGTGACCGGTTGGTTTACTTTTTTTTATTTTTTCCGTTTCGGTTTGTATAGTAATGTTTGTCTGTTAATCGAAGTGCTCTCAAAAAAGATTCCTTAGAGCAATAAATCGATATCCCTATCTAAAACTGATCCCTATATGCAAATTGTGTGATGAATTCTTCACTCGGTAGTACAATTCCTGCGTAAACGAATAAATTGGCTATATGGAATGCCCTGGATGCAATGTTGGGGTGACAAGAGCTAGCATGTAGAAGAGTGTTTTTGGTACCCTCCTTTCTATAACTGTAGTGAATATCTGACAGTCTTTTACAAATATGGAAAGATCCAAATAATGAGTTACTTCACTCCCATATGACCAGGTAAATCGTAAATTCATATCATTATTATTCAGATCATGAATTAATGTTTCAAATTCCTTTCTGTGGCCACCCCACACCCAGATCAGGTCATCAATATATCGTCTATGGTAAATTAATTTATCCAATAATAAGTATGGCGAGTGTTGTACATTTAGCAACATTCCTCCCCCCATCCAAGATAAAGTTGGCGTATGTAGGGGCGAATTTCGCCCCTATCGCTGCCCCTTGGGTTTGAAGATAATATTGTTTATCAACATGAAGAAATTATGGGTCAATAAGAACTTGACTGCCCCAAATAAAGTTTTTCCATTCTATAGTAATCGCTATATAAATTCAAATGATAGTAAACAGCTTCCAGGCCCTTATCATGAGGAATACATGAATAAAGTGAAACCCATCAATAGTGATGAACCATAGTATGGTAGCCATTCCACATTATCCAAAATTGGAGAACATGTGTAGTGTCCTGTTATATGATTTGAGACGTAAAACTAGAGGTTGAAGTAATACATCAATAAGTTGGGATAGGCCTTCGTTAAGTGAGCCTATCCCTGCCACTATGGGTCTCCCTTTTGGTGGCACCTCCTCTTTATGTACTTTGGGGAGGTGATGGAATATAGGAGTTACTGGAATTCTGGATTAATTTTTCCATCATGATGGTATCTATGATGCCAATAGCTAAACCTTCTTGAATCAGTTGGGTAAGTTCTCCTTATAGCATTAGTAGATCTGACAGAGGGGTTTGTACGACTTGGGTCTTAGAGTTGTCTGATAGCTTCGTTATAATAACTAATACTATCTAAAATTACTACAGCGCCCCCCTTATCAGCTGCCTTAACAACAATACTCTTGTCCTCTCTTAAAGTTTTTAAGGCCGTATAATCATCTTTGTGAAAATTATCTAGAGGATTCTTTCTAGAAGTGATGTTCTTATTTAGTATTTTAAGATCCTTTTCTACATTCTCCGGAGAAGGAAATATCAGAGGGAGAGATCAGTACGAACTGAGGGATCACAAGAGCCGGCAAAGAGTAATGTACTGAATTTATCACAGCGTGTACTAACTGCTAATGAACTTAGACTTCTTAATAAGGGTTTATCCTTTTCACCATCGAATAATTTCAATTTATTTGAAACGATTGTGGATGTCAATAGATTTATTAGAAAGTTAGTCTTAAAAAGCAATTTTTTCAGAATTTGAATAGTGATAATATGGAATGTATGGATAATGAATTAGACAAACTTACGCTTGCAAATTTAGAAGCTCTCTTGTCACAATCCTGTAATGATTAGATAGAGGATGATAAAGTGAATGTTAGACTTAAAGATTATAAGCATATTATTAAATCTCCCTCTTCCTTCTATCCAATCACCTTTCGTTCTGAAGCCATAGAAATTTTTCAGGAGAATGTAGAAAAGGATCTTAAAATACTAAATAAGAACATCACTTCTAGAAAGAATCCTCTAGATAATTTTCACAAAGATGATTATACGGCCTTAAAAACTTTGAGAGAGGACAAGAGTATTGTTGTTAAGGCAGCTGATAAGGGGGGCGCTGTAGTAGTTTTAGATAGTATTAGTTATTATAACGAAGCTATCAGACAACTCTCAGACACAAGTACGTACAAACCCCTCCTGTCAGATCCTACTAATGCCTATAAAGTAGAACTTACCCAACTGATTCAAGAAGGTTTAGCTATTGGCATCATAGATACCATCATGATGGAAAAATTAAATCCAGAATTTCCAGTAACTCCTATATTCCATCACCTCCCCAAAGTACATAAAGAGGAGGTGCCACCAAAAGGGAGACCCATAGTGGCAGGGATAGGCTCACTTAACGAAGGCCTATCCCAACTTATTGATGTATTACTTCAACCTCTAGTTTTACGTCTCAAATCATATATACAGGACACTACACATGTTCTCCAATTTTTGGATAATGTGGAATGGCTACCATACTATGAGTTCATCACTATTGATGTGGTTTCACTTTATTCATGTATTCCTCATGATAAGGGCCTGGAAGCTGTTTACTATCATTTGAATTTATATAGCGGATATACTATAGAATGGAAAAACTTTATTTTGGATGCAGTCAAGTTCTTATTGACCCATAATTTCTTCATGTTTGATAAACAATATTATCTTCAAACCCAAGGGGCAGCGATAGGGGCGAAATTCGCCCCTACATACGCCAACTTATATCTTGGATGGGGGGAGGAATGTTGTCTAAATGTACAACACTCGCCATACTTATATATGGATAAATTAATTTACCATAGACGATATATTGATGACCTGATCTGGGTGTGGGGTGGCACTAGAAAGGAATTTGAAACATTAATTCATGATCTGAATAATAATGATATGAATTTACGATTTACCTGGTCATATGGGAGTGAAGTAACTCATTATTTGGATCTTTCCATATTTGTAAAAGACTGTCAGATATTCACTACAGTATATAGAAAGGAGAGTACCAAAAACACTCTTCTACATGCTAGCTCTTGTCACCCCAAACATTGCATCCAGGGCATTCCATATAGCCAATTTATTCGTTTACGCAGGAATTGTACTACCGATGAAGAATTCATCACACAATCTTGCATACTTAGGGATCAGTTTCTAGATAGAGGATATCGATTTATTGCTCTCAAGGAATCTTTTTTGAGAGCACTTCGTATTAACAGACAAACATTACTATACAAACCGAAACGGAAAAATATAAAAAAAAGTAAACCAACCGGTCACTTTTACTTCTCAATACAGTCACCAATTTTATGATATAATTGGCATAATTAAAAAACATCTTCCCATCTTGAAGGCGGACAGGAAGATAGGTGAAGATGTTATAGAAAATTGCAGATATGTTCCCAGACGATCAATCACTATAGGTAATAGACTATCACCAAGTGAGTTTAATAATAATCCTATACACAAAGGAAATTGGTTGGGCATGACTGGTATGTTTAAATGTGGACATACACGATGTATAACTTGCAAACATATAAAAGTAGGAGAAATCTTTTATAATCAGCATACGGGGAAAAAATTCCAGATACAAGATTACATTAATTGTACATCATCATATGTTATATATTTGTTGGAATGCCTTGCTTGTCATATACAATACGTGGGGTGTACTAAAAGAACTCTTAAATCTAGAATACGAGAACACATACGAGCTATTAAGAATAAGGACGGTAATAGACCTATAGCTAGACATTTCTGTCAGTGTAACAATGGTAATATTAATATGCTACAAGCACAAGGGATACAATGTATTAAGATTGATTCCAGAAAAGGCAATAGATATAAGAGAATGATTAAACAAGAAACAAAGTGGATATTCACATTGGATACCAGACAGCCATTAGGGCTTAACTTTACCTTTGATGTAAATTGTTACACTGGCTAATAATGCCACAAGAAGACTCTCTGCAGTTTTGCTACTTTGTATGTTGTTATTGCTACTATGTTTTCATTACTAGTAGACTCATTTTTTCAGAATCTCTTCTAATGTTGCTACTATGTTTCAAATACCATTGGATTTTCATCTTTTTAGGGTTTTTTCTAGGTTTTATGACTATTTATGTATTTATATATTTATGATCATAAGGCTTGTTCTCAATCATTGGAATTGTACATTTATTATGATATTATATGATATTGCTATGATATCTATGCTATAGGATATTGGTATATATATATTTTTTTTTTTTTATGTTTCACTTTTGTATATATTTATTAATAGGATTTTGGATTGTAATTTATACCCATCAAGGGTTAATAAATTGGGCTACTCACTAATTGATGTGAGTAATCACGTGGGTGTTAAGTAATAGGGTAGTATATAGGGATGTGTTGATACACTGTTTGTTTGCCTATGATTAAGGACCTGGAGGTCTGAAACGCGTCAGGCGTATTGTTAATAAAGCTGTGATTTCATTTATTCATGTTGTATCCGGAGTTCTCTTGTTCTTTTCCTGGTTGATGCAGTGTCGTTTCTTCTTTTTTGCTATATCCGTGGGATTTGGTCTCTAGCGACGGACCTGGGGCACTCTGCACCTGGGTCACCAAGAAACACGGGTAAGTCCCGAATATATATTGTTGAATTCCTATTGGAAGTGTTCTATCTTGCTATCTGGAGGAACGAGGGGTCTGGGGTTTCTTACACCCGGACCACCACAACAAATAAGTAAGCATTATAAGATTCACATTTCATGAGATTGGATTCCTATTTTTTGGTAGTTCCTAAACAAAACAATATTGTGAGGTAGTAATAATCAATCCTACCACCTTGCCACAGGTACTTTCCATTTTTAGTTAATTTTTTAGGCTATAGTTATCTTTTAAAACTCACATTAAGACCTTTGTGCAGCCTTTCAAGCCAAATTCCAAATTTATATTTAAATTTTCCCTTTCTAGTTTAAGTTTGTTGTTTTAAGTTAAAAAGTGAACTGTACTTTCTATTTTTTTCAATCCCTGATACAATCAGACATTTCTGATCCTTCAATATTTATTCCCAGCAGCTGAGTCTTTTTTATTTCAACCACATTTTCTTATATAATAACACCGCAACTAGCCATTGTATTCAGACCAACATTCCAAAGAAAGTCTACATAGTAGGACATTAATAACATCTCTGTAGATCTATACTACGATGACATTCCTTTCATTTTTTTATACAGTGAGAAATATATTCAGCAGCGCTTTACTGTAATCTATTATTTTGAAGTATAAATAAAAAAACATCAATATATAAAAATACTGAGGCTTAAATCTGCATAATAATGAGGACACCTGAAGACAGTCAATATCCAACCCCTTCTCCTGAAAGCAGACTTTGGTTTTCTATTTCTTAATTCTTACCGCTTTTCTGTCCAGTGAGAAGGAAAGAAGCAGAAAGGAGTCGTACACAGTGAATCAAAGGAGCAGAATCCTTATCTGTATAGTGCCCAATATCTCCCTTTATTCTAGAAGGCTAAAAAAGAAAGCAACATAGCAAGAAGTTCATAATAAACATAAGATGCACATACACTAATTTTGCCCTTTTCATTTACAGAAACTTTATGTACCGGTAAATGGATTATCATGACCAATGAGCTAATAGCCGGACAGACTTTTGCAGAATGAGCAGCCCCCGACATTCCAGGTCTCACTATACACTGCTGATGATGTTTAACATCAGCTGTCCGGCTTTGTAATTTCTTTAAATAACAATGGTGAAATAATCCCCATTACCGCATTTGGAAACAAATATTTTACACAATTACAGCAGTACAGATATAACCCCAAACCTTTATCTAGTTTCCTTACTTTATTTTCCAGGTCAGCTGGGTCTGCAGGTTCCTCTTTGGGTGCAAAGCGATCTACACTACTATCAGAGGACTTACGGCTATGGCCCATGGTTTTTAAGAGATGACTTTGATTAAGACCTGTTTAAATATTAGAAAATGTTATGAATAAATATTGGATAACCAAGGCCTTTGAACAAGTACAGTATAAGGATACTAAGTAATGTCAATGAAAAGTATTGCTAAATCTTTGAAAGCAATATGCACAAACAAAACTGCAGATTTAGGAAATCAAATGGCTTTCTACACAACCCATGTAAAATACAGTAAAATGTTTACTACAGCTAACAACCCTGACACTCTTTTGTGTTTGCTTTCCCATAGCACAGGTAGGAATTGGGGGTTACTGTGTGGGATTACTCTCCATTTAAAGGGCAAATAATGCCTTAAAACAATACAGAATCAGGATGATGGTATCTATTGTTAAAGATTGCCTTCTAAATGTTGTTTTGAGGCTTTGGTTGCCCTTTAAATGGACAGCAGAATTCTCATACAGTAGTCTCATACAGTAATAGCCATACTGGAATTCATAATGGTATGGGAATTCTGCTTACCATTTAAAGGGCAACTAAAGCCTCAAAACAACATAGAATCATAAGGCAGTAATGGTCATAATTTTTACCCTCGACTTATACTCAAGTCAATTAGGTTTTACAAATTTTTCAGGTAAAAATAGGTACCTCGGCTTATACCCAGATTGACTTATATTTGAGTATATACGGTATTTAATTTTATCATCTTAAGGCTGTGTACAGCTTTAAAAAATGGATATGAATTCAGTATCATTGTAATACTGTCATTTTAAAAGTAAGTAGAAGAAATAGACCATGATTTACTTTCTTTTCCCAACCTCAGGTCAACTAGGATTATTACTCCATAGTTTTTACCCACAATGCAGTAAATCACTACCAAAACTACAATAGTTAGAAAGCCGATAGACTAAAGGCTAATCTGTTATGATGCTCTCCCCTTTTCGTCTCCTCTTCAAGCTCTCTAAGCTTTCTTACAAGATTATACATGCTCAGAGGAATAGCATTTAGTCCGTGTCATCTGTTACATCCATGACTGACAGCTGTTAACAGGAGGAACGAGGAATCAGAAAATGAGGTAGCATTTCAGGTTAGACTTACATGTTTCAGATTTTTAACTATTACAGCTTGGGGGGTGATTTACCTTCATTTGAGGGGTAAACTTGTTCTTTATAGACAGGCGAATATAAAGTGATTGGAAAACTGCTCTCTCTCTCCCTAAATGAAGCACAATGAGCATGCAAAGGGCATACAACAGGGGGCGGGACAGACAATGGCTTTTACTGCTGGGAAGAAAGATAAACATTATAATGTTCTATTTCTGTATATTAAAGGGCATCTACACCGAAAAATAGGTTATTTCAAATTGACCATAATTGGAAACTATAATTCTTCCCAACCACCACTATCATTTTTGTTGTTGATCTGCCCCCTATTTCTTTATATATCAAATCTAAAACTTCTTATATTTCAGATGTCAATCAAGTTCCTTCCTCTCAAAAACTATTCTTCTGTGAGTAGTTTTACTGTATCTGGAATGGTGAAAGAGTTTTGACAGTTGGAATGCTGTATGCTGTGTGCAGGCTTGAAAGTTGGTTTGTGGGGGGGTGGAAGTGGGAATGGTTAAAAGAGGGTGGGGGGATACTGCTCCTAAACTAAATGTGTGCTGGATTGAAGTCATGCGGCAACACACGCAAATGCTACTTACATGTATTCAACAACAGATTAAGATGAGGCAAAGTCATTTTTTTCAGTATAGTGTCCCTTTAACCAATTATCACCACATACCAAGTGAAGAATTTCCAAAATGATCCCCAGGTTCTTCCTGGTGAAGAATAGCACCATCATCTTCCTCATCTTGGAGCTGCCCAATTTGCATTCCGGAATACTGGTTTTCAGCACCATCTGTCACCTACGCAAAGTAGATAAAGACCATGTTGGAATCCTACATATATTGAGGATATTTTTCTATGGCACTTTATAAAATGAAGGGGAAAACCCTTTGAGAAAAACCCAATTAAAATGGAGGCATTTAAAAGCAGATCTACAGGGATGTAGATCTTGCAGTACAACCAAGGCATGGTGGGAAAACATCTGCAGGGCAGCAGGTTCAACGTTTCTAATCTAAAGAGAAGAATTTCACAAATCTTGGCTATAAGAGATTTACGTATAAAAAATATATACAAACAACACAAAAGTGGGGATAAGGAATGGTAGCAGATAAGGCAGACTTTTTTTTAAAATGAGAACTACTGGTAAAGTCTGAAATTAACTTATTAAAATAAAGCTCTTAAAGAAATAGAGTTGACCTTTATAAAGTCTTTATAAATCCATTGAAAAATGAAGGCGCCTGAGGATGCTTCTCAGATACAGCGGGTAACACCTTTTAACTGGACAAATTCTTATTCCCCACCAGACCCATAAATGGGGGTGGAAAATGTGTCTGAAATCACTAGCTGCAGAGGACCATGGGAGATTAGAAGAAAGGCAGAATTCATGATTGTATTGGAAATAATTTCACACAAGAGCCCTGAACAGCAAAACATATTCCTACAAGTGATGTTTACTGAAAATAAATCAGTTATAATTAAAGCTTAGTGGTCCCCTGTCTAACATGTCGCTTTGAAACTTGCATATTAAAAAGAGTTATGTGCCTTCCTAATTTTCAACACACACAATAATCTGTGGAGTTTCCATGGCCTGTAAAAAAGTGCTTTGTCTGTGTCCTTGTCCATTTATTAAGCAATGGAATGTGACAGTTACATTTTACAAAGGGGTGTAAATTATAAACTGTATAACTAGTCTGTCACTATAGACTAAAATAACGTAAAAACGGTTGTGGGGCTTTCTTTTTCAAGATGCAGGATCTTAAACAACTTAAGCTAGGTACACATGTTGCAATCTTTCCTCCTGACCGACCGTTCGAGGCTTCCGACCGGTCGGCCAGGAGGAAGGACTGTTGGCCACGGCAAAAGGAGCCACGTCCAACAGTTAACTGTGACCGATCATGGTTTTCCGACCCATCTGATTGTGCTTTCGGCCAAAGGAACAGTCGGCGATCAATCGGAGCCACCATACAATAATTCATACCAACCGACCGTCATTTCAGTGTTTCGGTGGGCCAAATTATTGTTTGGTGTGTACCCAGCTTAAAGCCCCAGAACACTGAAGCAGAAGGCATTGAACCTTGACATAAAAGCAGTAATCTGTGTCAGCTCTCTCATTTTGATATGGTTGCTGGGAAACTAAAATTACTAACATGAGTTTGGTCCAGGACCATATTGTTCTTTACATATTTTCAGTCCTAAGTGGCCACGTCCAATAGTAGTCCTTTTACAGGACAGATATGACAAGGGAGCATGTGACTGAGGTCAGGATGTGTGGCCAGACACTGCACATACACACACAGTTATTTCATCCAGTTCTTCATGTTCCTATATTTACTGGAATGAGATTTTTTTGCAGGGGGTGTTTTCAGATTCTGGAGTATAATAATTTGGGTTTAGTTCTCAGAGCTGGACAAATGGGGGGCAGATAACTGGAAACTTGCATATATAAAGAAATTATTTCCGAATATTTTTTCCAAAGAGGTTTTTATGCAAGGTCACTTATATTTTAGCTTTAGTTCTCATTTGAATATACAATATAAACAACATTGTTTCCATTAGCATAATGAGTAGTATGCAAAACAATATTATGAAAAATAAAATATATACTTCTTAAGGGAATTGAATAAATTACAGCAGAAAATGTGAAAATACATTGACGTGTGAATAAGATGAATGAAAGTCAGAATCACACAAACGTTGTGTGTGCTTTTCCCCAGTGTTTTGCCTCTAGAGCGTTGCATTCAGCATATTCCTAGTGGCAATACAAAAAAAACACACAGCTAAAATGCCAGCAAAACGAATCTGTGTGAACCTAGCCTTATGGCGCCCATACACGCACCAATTCCAATCATTCAGAATCTCAATATCCAATTTTCCACCGTTTGGCAAAAGGGAACATATTTAATCGGACCAACCATACGATGGCTTATCAGGATCAGTATGTGCATGGCCTACTTATGGTAAAGTAAAAGAAAACTAGAGAAGCAATCCTGGCAATGTGACGAGAGACAGCTGATCAGTGTATGCTAATGAAGAGGGTTTGTTTGTAGAACTTTAAAGTCGTTTGTTTGGGTCACTTTTATTTCCTTTCCATAACGATTCACTATTTTTTTGCAAAGCAACAATGTGCCCTTTCTTTTATATGTCCATGGCAATTATACCGGTATGTGTTCTTTCATAGCTTTATATCTAACAATACCCTCTAGCTATGTAATCCTATGTAATACACATCTTAACAAACACCTATGCATAGCCAAGCAATTAACAATGCAACAAAAGAAAAGGAGGATGTTTGCTGAAATGAATGATGTTACAATACATGCAATTATGACATTAACAACACATAACTGTAAATGGATATGTAACGTTTAGAGTGGTATGAAAGATGCAGCCATCCATGGCCAAACTATGAAGTCTAACTTCATAGCAAAACAAAAAAATTAATGTCAATGCTACGATAGTGCTACTACCTTTATTATAAGCGTGCATGCGCAAAAGATAGGAGCGTGGTCGAGATAAGAATACCATCCGCTGGTGAGAAGCCACGAGTGGAGAGCAGACAAGTTTAAGTCAGTAACCCAGGCTTTCTATTATTCACGGGAAGGTGGGAATAAGCGACCTCACCTCCTGTGAATAATAGTTAAAAGATGCACAGTACAGGAATATGACAGTTTAGTGAATACAGAGGCTAACTTTTCTGCTTTAAATACTTTAGTAGGACAGGGGAGAGCAAAACTATGGACTCAAAGTTGACAGGTAATTTTGCCTTTGATTTGCTTTCACTGGAGAATTATATATAATTCCACTGTTAGAGGTTTAAAGATGAGTATACACCATGTTAATCTTTGAAAAATCCTGTTGGATGAATCTTTATTTGACTGATATCAACAAGGTGTAAAGGCCAAAAATGACCTATCATGATGCCAAGGATGTATGATCATTTACATCATGGATAGGTCAGTATGGATTGTAAATTTCCATCCCAGCATCAGCAACATACAAGTGCCCTCAATACAACAATCATAGAAAAGAGCTTGTCTGCGCTGTTTCTCTACCGTGCTGTATCTGTCACAGCATGATAGAGATATAGCATGTGTGACAAGCCCTGCCCTGTCTTTTTTAAACCTAGTTACAGGTTTGCAACTATTATTTGTGGTTTCCCCTGCCTATGGGCACGTTAGGGAGGGAAATGTTTTACTTTTCAGGCTTGTGGCTAGCTTTAAAACTATAAAGCATCTTCCCTTTTTCCCAGCAGTAGGATGCAAGTGGGCATACTCAAGTTAGCAGAGGGGGTGGAGCCAATGGTGATGGGGATTTCAAAGCTCAGTGTGATGGTGGCCACACACATGTAAAATTAAAAGAATAAAAACATGGGCCAAATGAAGATATGCAAATGAAATAGGATGATGGAATACAAGAGGGAAAAGGTGAAAAAAAGAAATGGCAAACTAAAGTAGAATAATGGTCAACCAAGAGGAACGAAGTATATTATAGAACGTTAACCCTGTGAGGTAAATTTAAAAGCACAGAAGCAGGGCATGCCCAATAAAAGTAAAGGCTTTAGGTAGCTGCCATTTCAGTTTAGTGATGCATCATGCATTTATCATCAAAACTGCAGCTGTGAGGTACATTTGAGGCCATGCTCTCAGGATCAAATGCACAGAAATAAGCTGCTGACCTTTTCAAAGCTATTGGCTGAGAGTGAAAAAGTAGATGATGAATACGTAGATGTATCCAAGTCTGGGCCTTCCATGGAAGAACTCTGAGACATGTCAGGCCCTTCAGTAGAAGACCGGGATCCCCCCTCTGCCCGCTGCACACTTACAATTTCAGAACTGTCCGATGGGGTAACAGCAGAGTCTGGACCTTCTGTGGTGGTTTGTGAGCTATCACTCACTGGAGAGGAAGCCTGGGTGGTTCCCTCATTTAATTCAATATTTGTATCCGACTGAACAGTGCTGATCTGGCTGGAACTACGACTTAAAACGTCCTCTTCATCTCCTTCCGTTACCGTGCTGGCCAATTCCGAACTGCTTTTATCTACAGAGTCGGACTGCAGAGTGTGTTGTGATCGTGGCTGTTCAGTGATGATGTCATTGGCAGCGGATTCCGAATTGGAGCCTGCAGTTGCTGTGGAGATACTGGAAGATGTAGTCACATCTGGGGCAGCTTCGGTTTTTGTATCTGTTAATGCAAAGAGTTAGAATTTGGTGAGTAAGCCATGAAAATGTTGTAAGAGGTAGATAAATTAAGATTTAACTGGAAGTTTAACATGAAAACACTAAATATACTTATAGGTCTGTTTATAACATTTTTCGTGTGATGCCTGCCAGAGTAGAACACATACAGTAGAAAGCAGAGACAATATTTATGACTTTCACACTGATAACAGTATATCTATTTTTCAAAAGGGAGTTGGTAATATTGTTGAAATAAATAAATAAAAATAATGCTGGCCATACACTCGGTATACATGTGATAGATTAGACATTAATTCGTAGTTAAACAAACGAAAGTGTGCAAGGATTAACCTCTTATTTAGTCACACATTGATAGAGGACTGCTGCTCAATGCCCCAAACATTCATTTCCTACTGTGTTAGGTCTTTAAACATCATTGCATTATATACATAGAAGAGGCATTCTGCTAATCCAGTCTGTGTTGGGGTCCACGTTTTACTGGTAATATACAGCTAGTGGTGCAGTCCTGATTAACTGACTGAATAAGATTCACCTTCAGCAAGTCTCACAGGAGCAGTGGATTGAACAAGATTACAGTGGAGAAGAGCCAGCAAGTAAAGTGGGAAAGGTAAGCTTTGCCAATGGCTTAGAAAAACAAAATAATTAGTAAAATAGTGTGTGATTTAAAAGGTACAGCTTTGCAGTGGACTCAACTTTGATTTGCACTGTACATTCCCTATAACACCAGTTTAGTGTAATTGCACAGATAAACAATGACTCCAAGTTTAAAAACCATCCACCAATACATACCTGTAAAAGGCGTTGAAGGAATATCAGATTTCCCTTCTGAATCATCCTCTAACCCATCTTCTTCCCCGAGTTGTATTTTGCCTGTTGTACAAAACAGAATCCAGTTGAGGTTCAAAGCCAAAGATGCATCTGTTACACAGCCAAAGCAAAGCTCCACACACACATTAACCCAGTAAAATGCTTTGAATTACATACAGAAAATGCATATGGCTATAAAAATAGGATGCAAAGAAGAGCTATTTGGGATAACTATCCCATCAGACCATGATTGGAGATCCTAGATAGTATACAATTTAGCCATAAGCAGAGGGTAAGACGGCAATAAAAGATCTGGTGGGCAACGATACACAAAGCAAAGGAAGCGCAAACAAAGTCACTTAGGGACATTAAAGAGTCTGGTTTTCTAGGATTAAAAAATAATTTGAATTTGAGAAAATATTAGTCTCAGATTCTTAATAACCAATAAAAAAAAATCATTTTCAGGTTTTTTTTTTTTTGTTGTTGTTTGTACTGACACACACTGTACATAACCGTTTCTTGCACTTGGAGCAGGTGTCATGAGCAATGCATCAAATTGTAATGAACCCATCTTAATTACAAGCTCACAGCACACATTTCCATGACTTGCCTCCATGTTGATGGATATTGTTTTGATTTAGGGATGCTGTACTGTTTATACCTGGGCACCTCAACATCAGAGGATCCATTGTGAATAGTTTTTTTATACCAGAGGGTAATATAGGCTAATGATAGAAGTCTGAATATACCAACATCCACTGAAACCTAATGTATAAACAGCAGCAGGTGATAATAAAAGAAAAATGTTAGGGACTGGCACAGTCTTCTTTATAAGAAATTATCCAAAGAAGGACCACACAAAGTTAATCATCATGCAAATTGATGTGCAAACAAATATTAGCTGGAATAAAAGTACTGTAGCATGCAGCACATAAATATGAATTTTGCATGCGCACATATAAATAGTAAATCATTATTAAACTAGTGGGAACATTGGAGCACTGCATTGCATCAGCAGTAACTGTGTGTACAGTCCTTTCTCCATCAGCCAAGGGGGACCCAGGCACTGCAGGGGTTAAGTGCTTCACCTCTAGGAGCGGACACTTGAGAGTTAAAATTTTCACAGGCTCAGGTGCTCCTCCCCCTGCCTTATATGGCTGTGCACCATGAGCCTGCCCCAGTTCTTCAAGTGTCCGCTCAGGAGTTGGACCACTTACACATTCAGCAACGATATATGGAACAGAATTATGGGAACAGCTGGATCCTGTTCCTTTCCAGCTCTTCCCCAACACAGATTACAGCAGCAGTGGGCTGTTCACCCACTCCTCGCTGTCAAGGTACCTGAGTGAGTTGAATCTCTTCTTGAAGGGACAGGCACAGCTCTGGGCTGTTACTGTGACAACCCATACACAGGAATTCAGGTACCTCCTTATCCCCTCTCTTTGCTCAGACTTCGGGGATTTTTTCGGACAGGCACCGGCTGGACAGCTATTGGAAGGACCCCGGGCCATTCTCAATGCGGGCGGGAGCTTCTCCTATCTCGGCGGGAACTATAGCTTCCGGCCGCGTATCTCGGGGGCGGGACTTCCGGTTTCTCCGGCCGCTACTCAGTCTCTTCTAAGTCGGCTGCTGCTTCAGCTCTCCGGGCTCAGGTTCTCTCTCCCCCTCCACTTGACTTCCCTGCCGCTCTCCTCCCCTCTGCTCTGTATTTTTTACTAGCTTTAGGGCGCTAGGCTAATTAAAAAAACAAACAAAAAAAAAACCTATTAGTGTTGTTAGTCAACTGAACTGTTTCCAATGGCCGAAAAAGGGTCGCTCCCGCTCCGCCAAAAGGGGAACAGATCTACTGTCACTACATCATATGTATGTGCAGTGTGCCAGTCCAAGTTGCCCTCTGGCCACTCGGGCCCTAGATGTGCCGCGTGCAGTGCTACCCATGAGGCACCCCCTGTCCCCAGTGTGCCTGACCAAGAGCCCCCTTGGGCAAGGTCAATTCGAGAATCACTGGATTCTCTGAGATCTACAGCGACGGGGTCCGCTCAAGACGCTGCCCCCTCAATCTTCCAACAGGAGAACGAACCAGCGTGGGCAAAATCACTAGCTTCTTCTGTGTCTGCCTTGTCTAGCTCTATTTCGCAGGTACTACGCTCCGGACAGCTGGTAGCCACGGACAGGGTGTGCAGACCGCCTAGACCTCAGGACCCTACCTCTCTTATGGTTGAGGACTCAACCCAGGACGAGGACGACACCCCTGAGGAAGGTGAGCTGGAGTATGACGCTCCTGAACAAGAGCCGCAGACAACTTTTACGACTGACGCGATTGATTCACTTATAAGGTCAGTACTTAGTGCCCTTAACATTCAGGATTCTGAATCTCAGGAGGACCCATCAAGATCCCTTTTCTCCAGGGCCAAAATATCCTCAGCCCAATTTCCATCATATGAGCAACTGGACAAAATTGTCCTGCACGAATGGTCGGCTCCCGAACGTCGCCCGCAGCTGTCCCGCCATTTCAATGCTATGTTCCCCTTCCCCAAATCCGACATAGATAGATGGTCCTCTCCTCCCATAGTGGATCCTCCAGTAGCTCGCTTATCCAGGGCCACAACTATTCCGCTGTCTGAGGCAGCCACTTTTAAGGACCATAATGATAGGCGTATAGAGGCTTTTCTTAAGCTAACCTTTTCAGCAGCAGGGGCAGCCCTGCGCCCTACCTTCGCGTCAGCTTGGGTGGCTAAGGCCATGGAAGTCTGGCTGAGCCAGCTGTATCAGGAGATCGCACCAGATCCGACTAAGGCTCTCCTCATAGATGTGATCCAGGACTTGTCCGATGCCGCAGTCTACATTGGAGATGCGGCATTAGACTCAAGCAGGCTCATAGCGAGGGCCTCTGCGTCCGCAGTAGCATCGCGGAGAGTATTATGGCTGAAAGCCTGGTCGGCTGACCACGCTTCCAAAAAAGCACTGACTAGCCTTCCGTTTTCGGGGAAACAATTGTTTGGCCCTGAGTTGGAAAAAATTATCTCTCAGGCAACTGGGGGAAAGATTTCTTTCCTCCCTCAGAATAGGACCCGTAGACTCCCTTCCGGCCACAGGTATCCTTCTTTTCGGCCCTTTCGGGCCTCAACAGGTCTTCCCCCTGACAACTCCTTTCAGGTTCCCTCTCCCAGGAGAGGCTCTTCCTCTCGGCCCGCTTGGCCCCCCAGACGTGGATCCTTTCGATCCTCAGGACCTAAACCAAAATCAACATGACTATCCCCCTCACCACTGGGTGGGAGGGCGGCTCAGTTTTTTCCATGCAACTTGGAATTGTGCGTCCACAGACACCTGGACCCAAAACGTCATCTCCCAGGGATACAAAAATAGAATTCTCCTCTCCCACTCCCAATCGTTTCTTCCCATCCAATCTGCCCAAGTCGCCGATCAGACGCAGGGCCCTTCAAAAAGCCATAAATCTATTGTTAGTGACAAAAGTGGTAGTACCGGTCCCGTCCACCCTCAGGTTTCAGGGTTTTTATTCCAATCTGTTCCTCGTCCCCAAAAAGGACGGATCGTTTCGCCCGGTTCTGGACCTGAAGGAACTAAACGTGTATATCATTTCACGTCAGTTCAAAATGGAATCTTTACGGTCGGTCATTCTTTCCATAGAGCCAGGGGACTTTCTAGCATCCATAGACATTCAGGACGCTTACCTGCACATTCCTATATGGCAAGGCCATCAACGATTTCTCAGGTTTGCAATCGGGCACTGCCACTATCAGTTTACCGCCCTCCCGTTCGGTCTCTCTTCCGCTCCTCGCGTCTTTACCAAAGTCATGGCCTGTCAAACGGCTTTCATTCGTCTTCAGGGCATCTTTATCCTTCCATACCTGGACGATATCCTACTCAAGGCTCCTTCTCTACACGTAGCCTCATCTCACGTCTCAGCCTGCCTGCAGATCCTATCCTCCTTCGGTTGGTTAGTCAACAGACGCAAGTCGTCCCTCAGGCCCAGTCCTCGCATGCCATTTTTGGGCATGCTGTTCGATACTTCTCTTCAGAAAGTATTTCTCCCTCCGGAAAAGAGGACAGCACTGAAGCGCCTAGCGCGTCAGGCTATAACGGAACCTCTCATTTCAATTCGCCAAGTGATGAGACTGGTCGGGAAGATGGTATCAGCCATGGAAGCGATACCATACGCGATCTTTCACTTGCGCCCGCTCCAGCGTCATCTCCTAGCTTCCTGGGACAGGTCCCTAGAATCTCTGGATCGCAAGATCCTGCTGCCTCCCGAGATCAAACGC
The DNA here is from genome assembly GCA_019447015.1 of Hymenochirus boettgeri. Lineage (NCBI taxonomy): Eukaryota > Metazoa > Chordata > Amphibia > Anura > Pipidae > Hymenochirus > Hymenochirus boettgeri. The sequence goes on along the minus strand of CM033469.1, from coordinate 43,757,505 downwards.
TCTCTGGGGTGGTGGACGGTGAATGCCAACCTCCAGAAGGGAAACTCTCTTTGTATCCCTCAATGGACGGTGATATCCACAGACGCGAGCTTAATAGGCTGGGGAGCAGTATTCGGCGCTCTAACGATACAGGGAACCTGGGATCCTCAGGAATCCAGGTTACCAATAAATGTCCTGGAGCTACGAGCCATATTTCTGGCACTCTCTCATTGGACGGCAGACTTGGCGAACAAGTCTGTCAGGGTTCAATCAGACAACGCGACCGCGGTGGCGTATGTCAACCATCAAGGGGGTACGAGGAGCGATATGGCCATGGAGGAAGCCCACAGGATATTATCATGTGCAGAACACAACGTACTAGCCATATCGGCGATTTTCATTCCAGGCGTCTTAAATGTAGAAGCCGATTTTCTCAGCCGTCACGCTCTAGATCCGGGGGAATGGTCCCTTCACAAGGAGATCTTTGTGGCTCTGTCCGAGCGGTGGGGGACCCCGGACATAGATATGATGGCGTCACGTCTCAATCGGAAAGTTCCAGTTTTCGGCGCTCGAACGCGGGATCCCCTGGCATATCTGGTGGATGCGCTAGTAGTTCCATGGACTTTTCAGTTGGTGTACATCTTCCCTCCGACAGCCATGATACCTCGGGTCCTCAAGAAGATCAAACAGGAAAACACGCCGACAATACTCATCGCTCCAAGGTGGCCAAGGAGATCTTGGTTCACAGACCTGCTCGAACTGACAGTGGGAGAACCATGGTCTCTTCCTCTCCGTCCGGATCTCATATCTCAAGGGCCGTTCCTTCACCCGGACCTCAAACGTCTCAATTTGACGGCGTGGCCGTTGAATCTTCCATCCTGAGAAAAAGGGGTATTCCATCAGCGGTTATACCTACCATGTTGGCGGCAAGGAAGCCTTCGTCTGCGAGGATTTATCATCGGATTTGGCAACGTTACGTGGCCTGGGCGAATTCTCAGGGTTTTCCTTCACGTTCCTTTGTTTTGTCTCGTTTGTTACGGTTTCTTCAGTTGGGGCTGTCTAAGGGGTTGTCCCTTAGCGCTCTTAAAGTTCAGATCTCGGCGCTCTCGGTTTTTTTCCATCGTCGGCTGGCCACACGTCGGGACATCCGGACTTTCATGCAAGGTGTTGCTCACCTTCGTCCGCCTCGCAAGCACCCGGTCCAGCAATGGGATCTTTCTCTGGTCCTTCGGGTTCTTCAAAGTCCTCCCTTCGAACCCCTAGCTTCAGTGGCTCTCCCTCTGTTGTCTTGGAAAACTCTGTTTTTGTTGGCCATTACCTCTATTCGTAGAGCATCTGAACTGGCGGCGCTCTCGGTAGAGCCTTCTTGTTTGATTTTTCATAGGGATAGGGCAGTACTCAGACCTCATTCTACTTTTCTGCCCAAGGTCGTCTCCTCGTTTCACCTGAATCAGGATATTGTTGTGCCGGCGTTGTTTCCTCAACCGTCGTCGCCCAGGGAGAGGCGGCTGCACTCTCTGGACGTGGTTCGTGCTCTTCGGATCTATGTGACCAGAACGAAAGCCTTCCGTTCGTCCAATGCTTTGTTCGTTCTCCTTGCGGGACCTCTGAAAGGTTCTAAAGCGTCTTCTCAGACCCTCTCCAGATGGATTCGGAATCTCATTCTGCGGTGTTATGCGGAGGCTGGAGCTGCTCCTCCCGTGCGGGTTGCAGCGCATTCTACTAGGGCTTTGGGGGCTTCATGGGCAGCTAGACGCGGGGCCTCCATCGATCAGATTTGCAAGGCCGCTACATGGTCTTCCATTAACACCTTCATTAGGTTTTACAGACTAGAGGTGTTCGCTTCAGCCGAAGCAAACCTGGGCCGCTTGGTGCTACAAGCGGCTGAGGCTTAATTTTTCTGCCCACCCTTTACTATGTGGGACTTTGGGACGTCCCCTGCAGTGCCTGGGTCCCCCTTGGCTGATGGAGAAAAGGAGATTTTGTTCTTACCTGTAAAATCCTTTTCTCCGAGGCCATAGGGGGACCCAGGCACAAACCCTCCCTGTAAACTTGTTCGTGTTTACGTTAGAGTTAGTACTCAGGTTCTAGTTTTGGCTACTTGCCAATGGTTATTTGTTTATTTCTTCATGTTAACTCCTTCGCTGTCTTATCTTTGGGACAAACTGGGGCAGGCTCATGGTGCACAGCCATATAAGGCAGGGGGATGAGCACCTGAGCCTGTGAAAATTTTAACTCTCAAGTGTCCGCTCCTAGAGGTGAAGCACTTAACCCCTGCAGTGCCTGGGTCCCCCTATGGCCTCGGAGAAAAGGATTTTACAGGTAAGAACAAAATCTCCTTTTTTTTTAAAGGATCTCTGCATTTAGAAGACATGGCTAGACATCTTAGATTTTAATTAAAGACTTTACACATGAAGATAAACTAGGGAAACAACATGACTGGGGAGGCTTGGATATTGATTAGCAAAGTTTCAGATGTACTTTGGCACACTGTTGTTGGCTAATTAGCCAGACAAGTTGGTAGGTGCAAACCCTCTCAGCCCCCTACTTCCAGGGCTACACAATCCAAGCAAGGTATAGAGTAGAGGAGCACACTACTTAGGTGATGAATTCAATTGATTTAGTGCAAAAGCGTAACATACAACATTTTGGGACTCGCGGTCAATTCCTGAGTCCCGAAACATTGGATGTTATACTTTTGGACTAAATAAAATGAATTCACACTACTTCACACTAAGTAGTGCGCTCCTCTACTCTATACCTTGTGGAGATGTTGAATAGCATGCACAGACGGTATGTGGTTAGTAAATAACCAACAAAATTATCCCCCCCCCCCCCCCCATCAGCACCACCACCCCCCACCACCCTTCTCCTCAATTTGCTTTTGTTGAGGAGGCTGATGGTCCTGGTGCAAAAGTAAAAAAAATATGGGCAGATCGCAGCCCTCTGTATCAGAGTCCTACTGTCAGGACCGCTCGGCCCCCTACTGATCAGCAATTATCTGTTGGATTTGCCAAAACAAGTGACTGAAAAGAAACCTAAAGACATTCAACAAAAATGCACTTCTACCCCTCCTCCTCCTTTTGAATGGAGCTCTCCATTTTTCTTAATTAATAAACACGTAGGACAGTCAACTACAAAAAAAAAACTCTTTAAAAGCAAACAGTACATCCTTTAAAAAATAATGATGCTGCCCCCACATCCAAAATATCTGGACGCAAGCCTCTAGACTAATCTATACCCTATTTGGGTATCAAACCCCCATGAATCCCATTCATTGGATTTTGGGCCTCCCATTCAAGGGCCTTTCCAAATATCCCAACAAACTATGTGTACACATACAAGTAGCCACGAGAAGGCTAATCACTCAATTCTGGAAACGCCCACTAACCCCGACAGAAGAAAATTTACTCCAATCTATCGCAGATCTAAGATCCATGGAAAATCTAACAGCCAGGATCAGAGACCAAATAGATCGATTTACAAAAACTTGGGCCCCTTGGGATATAAGAATGGAAATACCCTGAGCAGTGCCGTCTCTCTAAAAAATTAAAATCTATCCCCAAGAACATCATATGCGGAAACAGAAAAGCCAGCGGAGCAGGCCGGCCGGTCAACCAATCAATTAATCAGTTAAAGTAAGTAATTTAATACGATACGACCTTGTGAATTGCACTATCCACCTATGTATACGTATGCTCAGAACCAATACCAATCTCTATCACTATTTAAACAAAACTGTATACTGTTCATCAAATATAACTGAATGAAAATTACTATAAAAAAAAATAAAGTTATTAAAAAAAAAATAGTGATGCAGAACTGCCATACAGTTGCAGGTAAATGTTTGTGAGTCATTGTCATTATAATAAAGATAATAACATGCACATATATGTATGCCTCACATTTTGTTACAATATGTGCAGGTTTAGCAGCAAGTAAATAATTATGTGTTTGAACAGCTGTAGTAATCAATATTGTTTAACAAAATGATAATGCATTGTTACGACAGATACTAGCGCTCAATTGGTTGAAAATAAGAATGCAAAAACGTATTTGCAAAGAATCGCTCTGTATAAGAGAACATTGTCTATGGAATTGTCTTTGGTGTATATTTCAGTGTTTCAATCTTAAAGAGAAAAAAAAGACAGGAGGTTAAGCAAAGCCAGAAATCAAGATTAATCAAAGACTAAAGAGTATATCACCTTTTTGTTTTCTTGACAAAACAGGACTGCAAGTAGAACTCCCACCAGCTGAAAATCATAGGAAGAGAGAGATAAGAAAGAATGACAGAAGGTGATAGCAATAAAGGGAAGAAGGATGGAAGGGAAGCCAAACATTCACAATGTTAGAATAGCCTGTTACTGTTACACAGTGGAGCCACCTGTAAAACCTAAATATTAAAGGGCATCTATTCTGAAAAAAAACTTACCGTAATTTTAAATTGACAATTACTGTAATCTATCATTACAGATTGCAGTCAGTATATTGTAGCGTAATGTTAAGGAGCATGTAAAGATGAATGTGGCATGTTAACCCTTTAAATAAAAATCATACAAAGGTTTATCACCCAACAACCCTTTTAACCACACTAGTTAGAAAGATGACAAAGAAGGGCCAAGCAGCTATGCAGTGACATGTTCTTCTCTCCTCACCAAGCAATCCAAGCTCATTTACAAGCGTGTACATGCTCAGAGGAGGAAGCTAATAGCATTTAGCCATTGGCTGTGATGTCAACTGTCACATCAATGACTAAAGATCGGTAGACACTGGCCAAAACAAGGCCCTAACAGGGAGATTTAACCAGAGACGCACTTGCTCTGGGCAAATCTCCCAGATCAGATTTACCAGAGGCTGCGCTGCTCTGGGTGAATCTTACCCGCACTTAAGTATTTAACTTCAGCTATTAGCTGGGCGTTAAATACTTACGTGCGCACAGCCGCCGAGTCTCTATAGGTAAATAGGCTTGCAACGGCCGCATGAGAGTCTCTTCCAGTACTCACGCAGCTGCCGCAAACCAAGGCTTAAAGTCTAAATCAGTTAGCACGACTTTAAGATGCTAAAAGAGAGATGCATGGGTGCAGCGCCCCCTGGTAAATAAGCCCATAAATGTCTTAAAATTAAATATTCTATTAAATATTCTTTTTGTAAAAAATAATTGGCAAATACCCCAAAAAAATTTGGAAATCCTTTTCGTCTCAGATTTACCACATTAAAGCAAACGTTTTAGCAAGAAGTAAGAGTATATAAAAATAAACAAGGCTGTAAATTGGGGGAAACAATGGTCACATATTTGTAAACATTTGTAAAATTGTATACATGAAAGAGATGTATCGCTTACTTACTTAACAATTCGACTATGCTTCCACTGCGGCTCCTGCTGTAGGGCTCATCTCTACAAACGCTGACCTGCTCTATACTCCCAGATGCAGTGAGGACATGGAGCAGATCTAGAGGTGGTGTTCTGAAGATTTGCTGCAGCAACTCTAGAGCTCCAGTGACAACATTGTGATCTCTATGTTGTGTATAATGTAATGTCAGCTCGTAAATCTAAATTGGGGAAGAAAAAAGTTATACAATATTTTTGAATATAGGAATAACACATTCTTTAGCATTGAGGCAGCTGCCACAGTGCACGGTCAGTAGAAACCTTGAATGTAAAAAATGAACACATGAGAACCACCACATCAGTTTCTCAGTTTTTTGTTCCAATGTAAAACAAAGTGCAAACCTTATGATCTGCACATGCCTGCACTAACCTTGCTATTTTTACATAAAATTGTATAACTGGAACACGGAAATGTAAATACAAATAAAAAAAATACAAAAAATGCCTAAAAATGTGCCTCAGGAATTTACCAGTAGAGAAAATATACTACTAAACTACTAGGTCCTCACCTCTAGGTTTGTAGTATTGGCCTTAATCAAAACCTAATCAAAAGTAGCCCCATTGTTACTGCCGGTCTTGCTCTCTCTCTCAGTCCAGATTGTGGGCCAAGGGAAATATTACACAAAATTGTGAGGATCTCTTTTCATGCGCAATGCCACCTGCCACAGAGTGGCCTCAAACGGAGAGGCTGCCGCTGAAGAAATCCAAAACAAGGAAGAAATAGGGGCCAGGACAAGAAGTAGCAGCTAAAGTTGGACAGCATAGATTAAGGTAAATACCACAAACACAGGGATGAGGACCTTTTCATGCGCAATGCCACCTGCCACAGAGTGGCCTCAAACGGAGAGGCTGCCCGCTGAAGAAATCCAAAACAAGGAAGAAATAGGGGCCAGGACAAGAAGTAGCAGCTAAAGTTGGACAGCATAGATTAAGGTAAATACCACAAACACAGGGATGAGGACCTTTTTTTTTTTTATGTCTCTTTTAAGTTCCCCCAACGCCCAGAGCACATTTACTTTCCTCAGAATCGTCCCCTGTCCCGAGATATACAAGTTATAACAAACTGTGATTACAATACCCTTTTCCTGCTTGTGCGGTCAATTAAATCAAGCATTCTGGCACTGCTCAGGACTTTCTTTCTCCTTGTTGTTACATGCTAGGCATTAGAGATAAGAACAGGAGCAGAGAGAAGGAGTCAGCTTAAGCAGTGTAGATAAGGCTGCAGTGATTTACTGCTTAAGATCCAAGATTTACAAACAGACTATGTCCCCTTCTAAAGCTGGCCACAAATGTGCAGATGTTCCTCCAACCGTATTTTGATCGGAAGAAACGCTCAAAGCCTCCAACCTTGCCGCAGATTTTCACATCTGCGGAGAGATGGAGTCTAAAGATGGGGTTGGCAGAAATTTTGTGAGTTAACTCACCTTCTGCACATTACAAGTGTCTCTAGCACAATGGATTCCTATTAACTAATGCAGGGGCGTACCTGAAGGGGCCCTGGCCCTCCCGCGAGTTTGGAGGCCGGGCCCTGACCTCCGCAGACTGTAAGATCTGTGCGGCGACGTGCAGGTTTTAATCAGTTGACCGTGCATATGAAGGAAACATACGTGCAATCAGCTATTTAAAACTGGACCCGAACTTCCGGAACTGAAGCGGAAGTTCGGGTCCGGTCTTTTAAACAGCTGTTTGCATGTATGTTTCATTCATACACGCGATAAACTGGTTAAAACCTGCACGTCGCAGCACAAATTAGGGGCTTGTGGCAGGCCCTACTACTGTCCGGGCCCCCCGCAGTCGCAGGGATGGTGGTAGTTACGCCACTGGGCTAATGTGTGGAGGGTGTGATCTGCTATTTGCTAGTAAGGTTAGCCGGATCTCTGCTTGTAAACACATGAAGCAGTATGCATGAGTGACTTGCTTCAAAGCCATATTTCAGCCCCTTAGTTCATTTATAAGCAGAAAGGTCCCTAGAAAGAAAATGAGAAAAGCTAAAACATGTGACATAATCAGCATTTGTTTGGGATTTACACTTTCTACAGCTGAATGTTACCTGTATAAGCTGCTCTGAAGAAGGGGAGATTTCAGCCTCTTTTTTTGTGACCCCAAAGCTGCCTTTGAGACTTGTATCTTTCACCTGCTGTTGTAGAAGTGGTATCAGGTACCGTAGTGTTAATAAAACTCCCAAAATTAAAAGGGTCGGGTGATCGTCTTCAACAGGAACCAGAAGACCTGAATAAGTTGTGGATTAAGAAATGATATCTTATTAGCTGTTACAATTACAATACCATTCATCCATTCACACTGACCAGAAATACCAAATGCATGACCCCAAACTGGTTTTATTTTGTTCACCCAGAAGCAACTGCTGTTAAAAACTTAAATGGGCACAATCTATCTGGATTCCATAATATACAGCTGGGTACACACCAATCGATTATTTGTCCCAACCGAGCATTTGCTGTGAGCAAGCGCTCGGCCGGGACAAATGGTTGTCGGTCGCGAGTATAGTTGCTGCAGCCAACACTCACGCAACCCATAGGGAACCGCACGATCGGACGTGATTTGCCAACAGACCCGATCGCCCATTCGTCCGAGCTCAGTCGCAGATGGCCACCCCACACCAGCAGATATTTCCAGCTGACTGTGTGACGTGAAAATGTTGGTCGGAAATATCTGCTGGTGTGTACCCAGCCTAAAAGCTTTAAAAGTTGTCACATTTACCTTAAAATAAAAATGCTTGGGGGACATGTTCTGTGTATAAATGCCCATTAAAGTTCAGATTCTTATGTAACAAGCCTTCATATATACTGTACATTATTTTATATGTATATAAAATGTTTAAAAACTTTAAAAAATCTAAAAAGCTAATGCTTACTAAAAATAAATTAAATTGTAAGTGCAGCCCTTCCTCTTCTTTAGATGCTTCTCTGCAGCTGGTAACACCTTTTAAAAACCCAAATCATGACAGTGAAGATACCACCAGCCACAGAGGACCATAGGAAATAGACAGCTTTAATTAGCAGATTGTTTTTAAGACATGTATTATCATTAGTAAAGTTACAAATATCATTGTTGAAATCTTCATTATAAGGGGGAAATCATCTTTATTTTTTCCCATTAGACCAGTAACACACAGTGTATCACATGGGATGTACAAAGCTGTTCTTAGCAATCAGACTCCAACTTTCTTATTATCTATCATTCTTATATTAAACCTCCTAATTATGTAGGCCCTGTATACAGAACATATGGCAGGTGTAACCACAGCACAGTTTGAGCAGATCTTGAGTCAACATTCTTTCTTTGACATGATTAAAAAAAAAAAAAAAAAATCAAAATAGGTATTTTGTTTAATGATTGCAATGTTATCTGATTTTCTTTTCAATAATGGCCAACAAAACAGTGACATTTCACTTATCCGGGCGCACTCTTAGGATTTGTCAAAATCTTCATCTTTATTTAACAACAAGTTATCGACATGTTTCTGTCCTCACTGGGGCTGTCATCAGGATAAAATCACCATGTGTCCCACTTCCTTATAAACCCTCACCCAGACACACCCACCAAGCCCTACAAAGAACCCAAACCCCTCTAAAAACCCTCATAATTTACCATGAAACAAACACCCTCATGTATCCCATCTATTGGGCAAGCACCTACCTCGACATGGGCCCACCCAGACCAATATCCAGAGCTGCTACTGCCCAATTCCCCCATTGCGTTCCACATTCGAAGCTACCTGCTCCTTTCTCAAGCAGGTAGCTCCGAAACGTTGCTTGTTGTACATGGCACGTTGAAGAATGTACATGGCACGTTGAAGAAATAAACCAGTTGTTGCATTGAAGACCTGTGTGCTGTATAATATATATATATATATATATATATATATATATATATATATATATATATATATATATATGGCATTATTCCGTTGTTTAGATTGCAGAGATTGCAGCAGAGATGGCCTAAAAGAAACATTTAGCAGGTTACCCAAAAGGACGTTGAGAAGCCAAGTGTAGAAATACTGTGTTCTTCGAGAATGCTGACAGATGCTCACTGCAGAACCAGCTGCTGTCCGGCGAATAGTAGGAGAACCAGATTTCAGATTAGCTATAAAAGCTTTTAGCAGGACCTGCAAGCAAAGATCTTGTTATTCAGAATATTACAGGATTATATTCTAATGTTAATGATACATTAGATGTTCCAAGAACCAACTGGGCCAATCATGTTATGATCGACATTCCCTTAGTGATGATCACAGACAATGATCCGCCCAAGAAACTTTGCTGGAATGTATGCAGGTAAAAATGCCATTCAACATTATGACCAATTTGGCGATTTTTATTTCACATGTTAAGCTGAAACATGCAGTGCATCACCTGCCTACTGTCGAAAGTAGTTTATAAAATGTCTACAAATGTGGCATATGCTCACTAGATTGCAGCGATTTACCATAAAAACATTTATCTCCTACCAACTTGACACACACGTAATAAGTCATTTGAACCCCTCTTCCCCAGAAAAGAGGGCAGCACTCAAATTATGGGATTTTTTTAAGATTACCATTAAGTATTTTAGGTAGGACTCTGTTTACAGGATATAGTACAACTATCCAGCTCACTATAAACAATTGACAGGTGTGTAAGGCAAGTGTCTACATGATGGGCAAGAGTGCTACAAATTAAGAAAAACAAAAAAAAAATACCTTTATCTCATTGTCATTTGCAAAGTTGCCAAAAGCAGACATTATTTTGGGGATAGCAGCAGCAAGGGTCTCTTGTACAGACTCCTCAGGTCGTTTGCTAATTCTTGTGATACAAGGAAGGAGATTCACCAAGTATGGTCTATTAAAAAAAAAAAAGAAAGGAAAAAAAAGAAAAAGAGAAAGAAAACCCAAAGTGATTAAAGATCTGGATGATTTAATCCCTCAGCAAGAAAGACAAGCTACTTCTGGCTTTGGCCAAATACTAAATCTCTCACAACCACACTGAATTGGATCTTTAATTTACACATTTAGATATTTATCCAGTGGTTTATATTACTACATCTCTGGAAAAAAGAGCTATATTTGGCTGACTAGAATAGTAAAGTCAAATGGTTTTGATTTAGTTTACCAATAACAGGAACTGTTACGGTAATACGATAAGGTAATAATTGAATCCTAATGTACATTATTTAATCTCTGGCTGTAGATTTAAATAGTTACATAAATTACCAGTGAATTTCTTAAAGGATAACTAAAACATTTTTTTAAATTTTTAAACCTAATGTAAAGCTTTTCCCAGAACACATACTGTATACCTAGTTAGTAACTAAGAAGGCTTCTATGTTGTTGCCAGCACAATGGCCATCGGGCCAAGGTCTGCAGAGATGTTCAAGCTCCACATTGAGGACATCTGGAGAGGATGAAAAAGGCAGTAGAGGAACACAAGTTGCATGTAAGGTGAAAAAAAAATTGCAGTGCCCGCACCACATCAAAGGAATGAAGATCTTGTTCTTTACAAGAAGGTTTAGGGCAGAGAGACGGAATCACAGTGTCCTGGTTAAAGTGGAAAGAGGAGACTACCTTCGGCAAGAATTTATAAAAGGATCTTTCTGTAAATGTTGGAGTGGAGTAAATGACAAAGGGGGTGCACCACCCACTATCAATAAATTCAAATTTCTAAAAGGAAGAAACAGGGATAGGGATACAAATGGACACACCCCTTTTAAGTAATTATATATAAAACTCTTTTATTGTGAACATAGGGGAGGCAAGTACATATAGAAGACAGGAAAATAACACGTGAAGTTAAAAACACATCCCATTCACGCATTGTATAAATTCAATAGTAAAATAGAGAATAGATATACGGGTATATCATAGAAATTACAAATAGGCTTGCTTCCGTACATACAGATTAATTTAGTTATTAGAGTAGCTACCACAAATATATGTATACGATCAGTATGCAAACAAGTAAGTTAATGCAGTTAACATTAAAGTTAGGGCAGTCACCATAACCTAGTCAAGTGTGGCAAACCAGATCCCAGAAAATTTGAATTTATTGATAGTGGGTGGTGCACCCCCTTTGTCATTTACTCCACTCCAACATTTACAACTAGTGCCATTGTGCTAACTTCCTTTTCTACCTTCGGTAAGAAGGCTGGGTTAGGCCGTAGTACAGCCTTATCCTCAAGAAAACCCAAGAAAGGAGGGTCTATTTAAGGAGATCCTAATTCAGACACCTGACACACTGAAGAGATTGCTATCAGGAAGGCAGTCTTCCAGTGATGACACTTGAACTTTGAGGGATCTCGAAGACAGCCCTTTTTAAAGACCGACATGAAGGAAAGTAAGCAGTTGAGCTAAAGAAAAATGTGGAGGCGTATATGACCGAGTTTCCCCTGAAGAAGACCAGTCCAAAATTGCTTTCTAAATTCGATGATACACCCTTGCTGAAGACCTCTTTCAGGCTTACATGGAATGCCTATGCATCAAAGGACTAAGGCTTCAGCTATGACGTCAAATGTAGGCGAGTCAGATTAGGATGCTGAACCAGCCCTTGAGATGGTAGGTCGGGGCCGAGTGGAAGAACCCATGGAGTGGCTGCTGAGAGGAGCATAAGATCCGAGAACCACGCTCTTTTAGACCAGTAAGAAGCTACTAGTATCACCGACAATCCTTCGACTTTGATCTTTTTCGAGGCAACATGGGAATTGGTGGAAATGCATAGATAAGTTGAAAATTCCATGGAACCATCAATTCATCTACCTGGTGGGTTCACGGATCCCGGACTTTGGCACAGAATAATGGTACCTTGTGATTCAGGCGTGATGCCATTATATCTATATAAGTCCCCAACGCTGAAACACTTCTGGATGCAGAGCCCATTCCCCCGGGTCGATGGTATGCCGGCTGAGAAAATTGGCTCCCCAATTTTGGACCTCTGGAATAAACACAGCCGATAGTACAGGGACATGCTGTTCGGCCCAGGGCAGTATCCGATGGGCATTTGCCATGGCTTGCGCACTCTTGGTGCCTCCTTGGTGGTTGAGGTATGCCACCGTGGCCCAGCCTGAAACACAGGCATCTTTGGTAACGATTGTCCACTTGAGGACCTGTAGAGGGCATCCTAGTTGGAGATTCTTCTGTGACATCCACCAACAAAAAGAGCTCCTTAATGACTTTGGCAGAACTACCATGTTTTCCAGAGACAAAGGAGTTTTGTTCCAGCATTTGAGAAGGAACCTCTGAAGTGGGCAGAGGTGGAACAGGGCATATGGTATTGCCTCTATTGTGGCCACCATTTTGCCCATTACCTGCATGCCTTCCCAAATGGATGGTTGCAGAGACCGACGAAGGCTGGTCACCGACTCCATTATGGATAAGACGTCTTCGGGTGGCAGAGAAATTTGAAGGGTTTCAGTATTGAAATGAAGACGCAAAAACAACATCTACTGATTTGACACCAGGGATGAGCAAAGTGAGCACACCCATACCAGTTCTGCCTCAGGGGAGGTCCTTTGGTAAGGAACGGCTGCCATGGCAGAGAGCTGTGGTACATTTTTGAGTGTCTGTGGAAAGTCTCAGCGTTTTTGCCCATTTGGGTTCTTGAGTAGCTTCCGGGACCGTGGTCAGCGGAGCTTTGCGGCAGAACATGGTCCACATATGTGGTCTGTGGACCGGCAGGTAACTTAGACTGGCATGATAATATGGAAATGGAACCTCACTTTTCTGCTCCCACACTTGCAGACCGTAAACTCTGACCATACAATAAAATAAGGAATCATCCACGCAGATACTCACTGCTATAACGTGTTTTAATGCAACATGTGACGGGTCCAAACCGACCCTTTCTCAAGCAAAACTTGCTTAAGAAAGTGTCAGTTTGGACCCGAAACATGTTGCATTAAAACACATTATAGCAGTGAGTATCTGCGTGGACACCTCCTTATTTTATTGTATGGTAAGAACTTAAGATTGGCATACATGGCAGGTGTAATGTTTCTGTAAGTCAGCTTTTGAGCTATTTGATCAGGTGCCTTCCTTAATTTCTGACATATTGCAGGGAAATTCTATCTATTAAAGAACTTAAGGTACTTAAGCTGGCTGGGTGGTGATGTCTGCTTAGCCTGGATCCCCCATCCAGTGAGAAGAGAGGCATTGCTTGCAATAGGGGAATCCTTTTTGTCATGTGCTTCCGGTATTAACTTGTGCTGGAAGCGAATGTTGGTCAGAAACGAGTATTTCTGCGAACGATCGTATTTGGAAATGATCGTCTGGAAAATGCCAAGTACTAAGGGAGTAGCCAGACGGTACCTGCAGGGAATCAAAGAGTTAAGACCCTGGTTGCATGCAGGATTTTGAGGGGAGAATCTGATCCACCAAATGGTACCTTAAGAAGCGTATTTGTGTGGGTCTCCCCTCCAGTGGAGGGAATGGTGGTCCACTCTCACCTAGGCCGCTTCTGCAAATCCCTTATGCTTATGTCCACCTCCAGAAACAGGCACTGCAAATCCCTTATGCTTATGTCCACCTCCAGAAACAGGCACTTTACCCCAATGTCTTGCCTGGGTCCTCCAATTGGCCGAAGCAGAAAGAAAGACAGTATCTACTATCTTCCACAGTTTTACCTTTTTTCCCCCACAGTTTTCTCACTGTTAAAAAACCCTTTCTAAACCCGAAGACCAAGCTTCCATAAACTGCCCATATGTCCTCTGATATGATCTACTGGTAAACAATGCACAAGAGTTTGTTGTACAGCCCATTAAAGTATTAGTATAAAGTAATAATAATGCCTCTTCTACAGCATTTCTAACCTTAACTTTTTAAATCTGTCTACCTAGTCAAGCCCCTCCCTTCCCCTTACATACCAGTGCTTTGTAAAGAGGGAGAACAATAAAAAAAAAAACATTTCCTGTATTTTAAATATACCTGCACTTCTGTGGACGAACAAGGTGAGCAAGCTCTGCAAACCTCCAGAGTGCTGCTCGTAGGCTTCGTGGGGCACCGTTCTAGAAATGCATTAAATTGTATAATTTTGTTAAGCAAAGAAAAACAGACAACATTCATCAATTTTAAAGAGGAACTGGAAGGTCTAAAAAAAAAAAAAAAAAAAAAAGCAGAACTGCGCTAGGCTTTCAAAAAACCTATTTGATAAGTAGCATTCATTTGACAACAGGTGGCAATAGGTATCCATCAATCATACAGTACAACAGTTGGAAAGGTGAAAGACTTATGCTGGAAAAAGTTTGAGACAACACAGAAATCAAAATAAATAAACAATATTAAATGGGATATTGCTTTTCCAGAATGCTAGAAGTAAACGGAGCCAACATCAAAGGCAAGACATTATCATGTTACAATATTTAGTAATATGCATCATGACAATGATAATGACATGATAATGCAGTAAATATTTAACAGTGGTGACTTGTAACTGCCTCCATTTAGTACCAATTCTTAATAAGCTAAATTATTAATGAACTAAATCATCTTGTAGCAAGAGGATTTGTTAATATTAAGAATTGTGCTAATACAACTATTAAAAAGAGTTAACAACCAGCTAGACCATTCATTTTTTTGTTTGAAACAGTTCATGCAATCTACTGTGTGCATATGCTGAATTCCTAGCTTTATGCACCGACTCTCCATTGCAATATCCCTTTAATAATGTAAGCTCTATATTAGCTTCATTTATGTACAGTTGAACAGTATACATTGTGTAAATGTGAGGTTAATATGCACAAACTTTGCAAATTGTTTTTGTGTGGCATACTCTGGAAATTATTGTGGAATTTATGTGTAACAGCTGAACGATAATGCACTTATTTAGAATGATACACTGCGCTGCCATGCTGAGCGTAATTGCTGCTCTAAATAAAGTTATTTTAATCTCCCGTGAGCGGGACTGCACTATACCGTCATCTCACCACGTATGACAATAAGTGCGATTCGCAGTTGTATATAAAAGACGCTATGGCGTCCCTATAGCTAATAGCTTTTGATAAAGGGTAAATATTAATCAGGATTATAAGACAGGGAAAGTAGATTAGTGTAGATTTTATTTGAAAAAATACTAGCTGGTACAGGCAATGCTGCAAGCAACATTAAAGGTCCAATGGTTTTCAGGTGGTTTTGGCCCGAAACAGTTGAAAATTCAATCGGAAGAATCTATCGAAATTCCCCACCTTGCTCCGGCAATCTTCCATAGATTTCAGCTTGAAAACTTCTGGTAGATGGGGTTGATGGAGAATATTCCCTCTTGTTCGATCATGTTTTTTTTTCGATAGACCAATCAATATCGCAGTTTGGTCTATTGAAAACATGGAAAAATGTCCTCGATATTCCGATCAATTAGATCCAACTTCTTCTTAATTGGAATATCGATGCTGTGTATGGGGGCCTTTAAAGCCATTGTATTCTGTTCTACAATGCTTCACTACTTAAAGGGCAACTATAGTGAAAAAAAAACTTACAGGGAGATTCAATAAAAGTTCTTATTTAAAATGGTGCTAATTTAGCCCCAACCAATCAGATGTTACCTTTCAAATGTTAAATAAGATCTGATTGGTTGGGGCAAAATTAGCACCATTTTAAACAATAAGAACTTTTATTGAATAACCCTGTTTGTCTATATACAATGTACAGATCACTTAGTATAAGCTGCCTTACATTCATGTTACCGTGTGGCTTCGTTTCTTCACACTGGCAGAAGTTTGTACCAAGCTGTGTAGTCCCCCTCCCCTCTCTGTCTAGTCCCCCTCAAGCAGTAAAGGGCTGTATGAAAAGTCCGGGCATGCTCAGTTGAAAGGACTTTAAATGAAGTGTTGACATCCTGTTGACCCCTCCCTTCCAGAACTAGACTGCAAGCAAGCAAAGTGTAGGAGAAAGTAGCAATATGCTGAAGGAAGGGGCACAAGTGGTGCTGAGATTCTTTACAAGTAAGTTACTGAACTCTGCCTGTTCTCTAAGTTTGCTAATTGTTATTTATTTTTGCACCTAAAGATCATATCTCTTCCCCTGCTTAGCTGAGATCATAATCACTGAAGACAGAGTCAGTGTAGCAGCAGCTATAGTGAGACCTTCACAAATACAGTGAAACTGCTTGTTATCCTGATACATTTCATTTGCTTTAGTCTATATATTTCATAGATTGCACTGTATGTCTTGTTTGGTATATAGTCTGTATTATATATACTGCATTAGCGTTCCATTTGAGTCACTGGTTTTGTATGTATATAAGATTTTTTTTGGGGGGGGAGGGGCTGTTTATAGTGTGTTATGCTCATATTGCTGGGTTAATGGTTTATTGATTGTGTTTAGCACTACAGCATTTGACTATGTGTCGCACATGGTACTTACGATGTGGGTGAAGGAGTATGTGACGGTACTGCATGGGAGCTTTGGATTGTGTGGGTGTGTGCCTTTGAGTGACAGATGAGGTGTAGCAGCTCCTACAAATCACAGCATATTCAAAGGTTTATATCTCGGGGACTATGAAGAATTTAAAGAAACTAAAAGGTACCCTGGTGGTTGGGATGACTTATAGGCTACATTAGAAGGAATTTAAAAAAAACTATTTTCTCACTATAATTGCCCTTTAACACTGGCCATTTATGGAAGACATATGACATTACTGACCAATCAAAAAAAAATTATCTGTGCAAGGTTACTTATTGAATTATTTCCCCCAAAATTAAAAAACATACATTTGCTTCCCAAACAATATTCTTATTTAACAAAGGATATGTTTATGATTTATACTCCATCATCTATTTAATATGGTCATATTGTTTTATCCCAGTGATTGCCATCTCCTTATTGGTCCATATGTGCAAGCAAGAGAAAAATGTATCACAGGCCCAAGATGGAGTCAAAATGCAGTGTCGTGCTTACCTTCTTAATTTCTTTGTAAAGTTCTAGCTGCAGCTTAGGTAGATTTGAGTCCATTAAAGCCTAAAACACAAAGCTCTGCTTACTAACATAACCATAAGAAACACAGTGAATCTCTTAAAGGGACAGTATCCTGCATGCACAAAACCAAATGTACTGTAAATTAATTTTCTACAAAACATTGTATAGATCAGGGGTGCCCAACCTGGCCCTATGCACTAACCCACAGGTCCGCATGGGCCACTAAAAATCTAGATTGGTCCGTGGGTTGGGTATCACTGCATTACTGGTATAGATGCTTTCACACTTACACTGTGGGCAGCACGGTGGCTCAGTGGTTAGCACTGATGCCTTGCAGAACTGAGATCCTGAGTTTTGATTCCACCCTTGGACACACCAGCAAGGAGTTTGCATGTTCACCCCGTGCTTGCGTGGGTTTCCCCCCAAATTATAAAGACATACTAATAGGTTGTATATGTAAATAAAGTGATTAGATTGTAAGCTCTTTGGGGCAGGGCCTGATATATGTATACATGTAATTTTAAAGTACCACGGAAAATGTTGCCGCTATATACTGCAAATCTGCAATAATAATAATACACACTTCACACTTTATGTAGCAGCAGTTTTTACCATCAAACCATTACAGTAAGCTCTGAGTGCCAGAATAATACTTAAATCAATTTAAAATACTGTTGCTCCTAGCCTGTATTTTGTTAGCTATCTGATACAGTATGTGCAGGGAAAAAAATTAAAATGCCTGATCAGCACTGGTTACTCTGTTGCTGCCATTAAATAAAGTAGTAACATTTACTCGACTGACTACCCCATCCACCACATTTATATTAATCTCCGACACATACCTTCACCACTTTATTAAGACATTCATCAGCAACCATCCGAACATCAGACTCTGTATCATCACTGCACAGTAGAAAGAGCTCCATGGCAATGCCCAGCAGCTTTTGGAACTCAGGAGAATTCCTATGGAAAGAGTTTGCATCATCAACGATTCAACAGATGAAAGGGTTATGCAGATTGTAATACTAACAGACAAGAAAGCAACAAATATATTATAAAGATGATTAAATCATTTTAAAAAAACTAAACAAAGGAGTGTAAGTATATTGCTGGGGCTTGTTTTACAAAAAAAAAGTTTACAAAGTTGGCGGTTGGGGGTGGGCTACACTATAGAAAGAGTTTTTTTTATAGGTAAGGCACCAAGTAGCCAAGATGGATCCGGAGGGATGGAGGGAGGGGGGCAGGAGCATGCCAGGATCCACAACGAGGACAAAAAAGAAGCAGGGCCAGGAGAACTCACAGATAACTCATACTCTTCACTTTTTGGAACTTAGGACAGGCACTACAGGAGATTCATTAGGAGCCGAGGTGTAAGGTAAGGATTTTTTACACTAGAACTGGAGGGCAAATTATAGTTTTGGGGTGGGCATGCCCTTTAACCAACCAGGAAACTCTGTTTTCCTTAGTGATTATATTTACTGGGGTGGGAGACCTTATCAACATTGCAGATAGATAAAGCAAAGAAGAATTCAACAGCACCCACTGTACCTCAGAGACTGCGCAACAATGTTTTCACATATTGTTAGACAGTGGTTTACACGATCTTTCTTGTTAGTTGAAGGATCTTTCTTCCTAATGGGGAGAAACAGAGTAAAGTTTAAAAAAATAAAATGTGTTGAAAGTTATATCTCCAAATATCGGCACAGACAACTGCACTATATAATATGATTCTGAAAGAAATCTGTACATTATACATATCATACATGATAGACTAACCTCAGCCATCATGAGGACTTGCCCAAAACTCACAGCAGGTAGCAAATCATTCCACTGCTCACCCTCTTTGGACTGTTCTGGACGTTTATGTAATGCAGGCCAAAGCTGGGTGGTTTCTGCAGTACATCAACATTCTCCATGTGTTTCTGCTCTGATTGACTGCACAGACTGTGAAGTGAGGTATGTAAATTATTTACTGCCGCTTAACCCAATTGGCCTAAGGACTAGAAATACCTCTTAAGTCGCCTGGTTTTCCTGACATTTTAGTTACCGTATGTCTATGTTGTCCATAATATAAATTAAAAAAAAAAAAAATAGGGTTTGAAAGAATGCACAAGGCAGCCTCACTTTCCTCCAGCAAACTGTAACACATAAGAATTATTTATGGGTCACTGTGAACAATTACAGCCAATAAAATGTAAAATGAACACATTAAAATAAATATATTTAAAATACTTTTAAATATATATTTATTTCCTATATCTGGCAGTTTGATGAGAATAGCCCAGATTTGCATTTGGAATAAACAGGTTTTTGCCTCTTTTCCCCAGATATTTGTGTTTAGGACAGGTTAGTCATTCACATAAAGATGCATGGATGATTATATATATGATCAATGACTCCCCAATCGAAAATCATTGGTCTTCCAGCAATCACAAACACCAATATTTGATCAGCGTTCTGCAAAAATTGGACCAAAAATTATAAATTGAAAATGTGCAATTATGTATAAGGCTCCAAGAAACCAGAACGATCAAAGAGGGGGATTCTCTGCAATAATGCTATAGTAAGTGGTGACAAATACATCTATTGTATCTGTTAGCAATTATAGCATTATTCAGGCTTATTTTCATTTTAACATTGGTTTTCCTTTAACAGAATTATAGGGTAGATGTTGTGTAAATTTTTTAACCTCAGCAAAGGAGTAGGTACCAACAGGGCATGAGCATGCGTGCGAGGGGGGTGTGTGTTCAGGGGTCAATTCATGTGAACACTAGAAATGTCCGAACTTCGCAAAATCCGGTCCGCTCGAGGAACCGCGAATTCTAGGAAAAATTTGAAAATTCGAAAATCCGCGAGCGGACCCATTAAAACGAAAAAATCCTCGAAAATACGAGAAATCCTCGTAATTTCGAAAATACAAATTTTCCCGCATTTTTCGAAAATACGTAAAATCCTTGTAATTTCGAAAAATTTTGAAAATACGTATTTTTATGCATTTTTGAAAATACGTGAAATCCTCGTAATTCATCGAAAACGCGGTTTGGAAAAGTTCGGAAGGCGGAAAACCGGAAAATCTGCGATATCCGCCTTTCGCGAACGAGGTAAATCCGCTGCGGATTTGGGTTCAGATCCGTGAACTGAGCCATCACTAGTGGACACTCGGGCCCAGCTTATCCTGGTAAGTGACTCTGTGTCTATGTGGGCTGGGCATAAAGGCAGCCCTCCAGTTCAATGCCCACTTTCCCCCACATGCTGCAGGAAGATTCAGTGGCAACTTTAAATATTTGTTTCAGGTGACAAAAGGTCTAGAAACGTCCCTTGAGGAAAGTCAGCTCCCTCACATTCTGAATTGAGAAAGACAGTAAGATGACTAGCAAAATGTCTTCCATTTGATCTTACTGAAAACTACAGAGATTTCCCTTACAAATTATTTTACTTGGGACCAGAGTTAAAAGATTGTTTTATCAGATAGGGATAGTAAAGCTGCACTCATTGAAAAGTGATTGCAAGTCAGTCTTTCTGCATGCGTTTATGCAGGCCGCAACACACAGTTCTGCAAACAATTTCTAAGGAAAGACCGATCTGCATGTGTTTTAATATGTATGGCTAGATTTTTCACTTATCTGGCAAACCTGCTTGGTACCAAAAGTTGATGCATGGATCAATGTAGCAGCCACAATGAATATTTCTGCTGTTTATCAGATTATAAAACATGGAGTGCAGCTGTTTATTACTTCCTGGCAGAAATTTGATCGACTTTTTAATCTACTTCATTCAACAAAAAAAGAATGACCCAACTGTTTAAGCATGTTGGCACTAAGTGTATTGAATATTTGGATGTACTATTTGAATCAAATGGGGGTGAAATACATACTAATCTTTACACTTTGATACATGCTTGAGGTAACCATCCCAGCACAGTTATTAAGGGCATACCATCTGGACAGTTTATTTGCCTAAGACTAATTTGTTTGTCGTGGGATTCTTTTGAGCAATAAGCAATGGCCCTATGGGATCGTTTTAGTGAGAGGGGTTATGAAACTGCAGTCGACATAGAGAAAAAGACATACGATAAAGATTATGTGGAACAGTCACCGTTTTTAAACCTAACCTATATGCGAAGCTCATAAAATCTGTTGAGCTGTGGAAAAACTTATGGCCTGTATTGTTAAACAATCCCATCTTAGGACGTGTACTATCCGGCCATCCAAGATTCTCTTTTAGGAGGTCCAGAAGTATTGGGACCTATATAGCGCTCAGCCATGTTAAATTTGATAATAAAACAACATGAACATGGCTGGACTAACCGAGTAGCTACAAATGTGGACAGGCTAGATGTACAATATGTCCTTATATGTATGCTTCTAAAGTCTTTAAAAGTACCTATACGAACCAAGAGTTCAAAATGAAGTATTACTCTAATTGTAAGACTTATTTTATTAATTATTTAGCTACATGTAAATATACAATATGTGGGCAAAACTATTTGTATAGCAGCTGAGCATTTCAATGAGGTCCCCAAAGGGGCACGGAATTCAGGTATTGCAAAACATCTAATAGAGGAACATGGAGGACAGATGTGCGCAAAATTTCAGGTGATTAGTGATGATATAAAGGGTAATAAACATAGATCACTTTTGAAGTGAGATGCTTTCTGGATTCATAAATTGGTTACCACTGTCCATCATGGTCTTAATAGAGAATTTGATATTTCATGTTTTTTAGATTCATAATGTTGTCCTCTATTATACACTTACAGTCCATATTCTAGAAAGTCCCTTTATACTAATGTTTTAATACGTACAGACTTTATATACCATTCATGTATATTTGATTGTATTTATTCAGGTGTTGCAATAATTGCATTTGAATTTATTCAGGTCAGGGTGGATTTGATTTAAATCAAGACTTAAATCACTAGTCAGTAAGGCTTGATTCAAATCATAGTTTTCTACTACAGGCTGGTAAGTACATTTGGGGACATCTTTGGCAGCTGTTAACTTTGTGAGGTCGAGGTATACAGCCTTTTCCTGACACATACTAAAATTTCATTTGGGGGTGGACATACACTTAGAAAAACCTCTGAAGGGAATGACATTTTGAAAGGATTAATGGAATTTATTTACCAAAAAAATGAAACCTATTCAGCCTTATTCTACATGATCACTTTGCGGTGCCGGGTAGTGACATCATCCGGATGCGCAGAGGCTGTGGAGCGAGGATGCGGATCGCGCGGCCGGCGGACAAGGTAGGAGATAGTCTGACTCGAGTATAAACCAAGGTAAGATTTTCAGGCTTTTATTAAAGCCTGGAAACCTCGGTTTATACTCGAGTATATACGGTAACCTTTGGATGGTAATATATTTTCCTCAAACCATTTTATTTAAATAAAAAAAAATCTGATTTAAATCAAAAAATTCCGATTTAAATCAAAAAAATCGGATTTTTTTAAAAAAAAAAATCCGTTTCCAAATGTTTGGAAACTACAACTCCCAGCATGCTTTGTTGCTGGGAGTTTTAGTTTCTAAACATGTGGAGTGGCAAGGTTCAGTAAACTTTTAATTAAGCTTACCATCATTTACAATTCTACTGATCCCCATATTGTAAAGGGCCCTCTGAACCCCATATAGTAAAGGGCCCTCTGACCCCTATATAGTAAAGTACTCTCTGATCCCAATAGTTAAAAATGTTACCTTAGAGTTGTAGTTTCAAGCTGTCATTTACACTGTACTAGCAACAGTTTTTTGCCCCAAACTGAGGAGACCCATCAGATTTACAGCATCCAGATGAGCAGTGACAGTGCTGAGTGAGTCCAGCAGCCAGACTACAGGAAGCAGGATGTGTAAAGGAAGATCAGCTCCTGTAACTTTCTATGCAGGTTAACACGCAATTGCAGAATTTGGATCTAAATCAGGACTTGACCCGAGTATAAGTCGATGTTAGGTTTTCAGGCTAACTTTAAAGCCTGAAAAATTTGACATATACTCGAGTATATACGGTAAGTAGTGGGGAAACACATATAAATAGATTTAAGTTCTTTTATTGTGACATTCTGTGAGCACTCTCAGCATTCCCTAGCTTTCCTCTGTGGTTGAGGAATGCTGGTAGTTGTAGTTTTCAAACATCTGGAGGCACACCGTTTGAGAATCCCTACCCTAAGCAAGTCTCCCCTCGTGTCCCCTTCCCCACAGAAATGTCCCCTAACCAACTCTTAACCTGGGTACAAACCCTTCCAATAATTCGGCCTTAATGACTGACATTTAAGTATATTGGTCGGTTAGGCCAAAATATTGGATGGTTTCTTAAGCAGGATCCGACCAATGGACGAAAAAATTATCAGACACTACGGAAAATCACAACCGATCCTGCGGTCCTCTATGGACCACACACTCGGTTGCAGCAAGGTGTTGGACGTAGCTACTTTTGCTGCGACCAGCAGTCCTGGCCGACTGGTCGGAAAAGCTGAATGGTCGGTACGAAAGATTGGAAGGTGTGTACCCAGTTTAAGATTAGTCTTTGCATAGATTAGAAAACTCAGCCAAGAAGATTATATTGTATGCAAAAGGAGAGGCTACAGGAAACTAGATTGGCAACAGCTTGTTGCTCTATGGCATATAAGGATCCCTTAAAGAAAAGAAAGAAAATGTATGGCCCCCTCCACATTTGAATGGTGCCCTAGCTGTTAGCCTAGATCCCCTTTGCCTAGAAATGGCCCTAAGATTTAAAAGACAATTATACTTACCATTTCCCCGATCCATTCCTGCAAAGTACCTAAGGTGAGGACCTAAAACGCTAAGAACTCACCTCTGGGTACTTTACAAAAGTCCTGCACTACTTACTTGTAATCTCCCTTGTCACTCCGGTCAGATCCTCCCTACTGTCACTGTCAGTGACAGTCCGGGAGGCAGCCAAATGGGAAGACACGCCTCCTTGCAGAGCATGTCTTCCCATTGGCTGCCTCGCGACCTGTCACTCAAAGTGCCAGTGGGGAGGATCGGACTGGAACGACGAGGGAGATTACAAGTAGTGCAGGACTTTTGTAATGTACCCGAATTGAGGACTTACCGTTTTAGGTCATCACCCTAGGTACTTTGAAGGAGTGGGGGGAAAGGAACGAGAGGGAGGGGAGTATAATTGTCCTTTAAAGGAAAAGTTACCTCAGAAATGTTCCTTTTTTGCATTAATTGAAGAACATGAGGTAAAAGAGCTACGTCTTACCTCCTGAACAAAAAAGTAAATGTGTATAACTGGAGGCCAATACCACTGGGTAAATCTGTGTCCCCTACACAGACAAAAATCAAAAGTGGTGTCTTCCAAAAGGAGGACCGCACTAAAGAAAAAAACAGTCAAATAAAACAAATATCCGGTGTACAAGAAATACAGACCAGACGGTAAAAATATATATAACCATTTATATCAAGAAGTGTCACAAAAATACATATAGATACATTCATAAAAAGTAACCAGCTGGCCAGCTCGGCAACTAAGAATACAATAAAAACTATATAGATAAAAAGTAGCTATCAGGCAAGGCTGTAGCAGAGAACACTATGGGTATCAATCCCTAATTCAAAAATCTGAGTGGATGTAGAACTGTGCCGGTAACATCCACCTCAAGAGAAAAGTCACTTAACTCATAATACGGAACATCACACAAGAGAAGATAGTAGTGCAAAAAGATATGTCACCGCAATCTTAATCCAGGTAAGTGAGATGTAGTTCCTTATAGCTCCGATCCCCCGGACTTAATCAATTATTTCGGTCCGCGGCTGCATGTGCTCATGGGATCCTCTGGAGCAAGAGGCAAGCTGCTTGTTGCTAAACTCACTTTCGTTTTAGGTATGGATCGCGGATAGGGGAGCAGGTCCACCCGTGCACAACAACTTCAAGGAGAGTTACGAGGATACGTCACTGCTTCTACGTCTAACCTCCTGATCTTCAATCAACCTAACAGAAGCCAGGTACTAACCTGCGAGATCCACCACTGGCTCCTCTGACAGATCCCGACTGTTTCTGGCATTAACTAAACTATAGCACACATTAACGTGCATGCATGCTATAACAGTCTCTATAAGGGGTCCTGCAAACAGGAAGTCAGTATTTTGGAAGCATGTATTTATACACAGAAAAAATATTGGATGGCCAGTTTAAAGGGCAAGTCCAGCCCCAAAATGAAAACTTACATACAGGTAAATCACCCCCCAAAACCCTGAACGGTAATAATTTGAAATCTGAAATATTTAAGTCTAACCTAAAATCCTGCACAATGTCCTGCTTCTGCTTCCTGGATCTTCCAGTTAGCAACTGTCAGTAATGGATTTGACAGTTGACATCACAGCCAATGACTGTATGTTAATCCCCTGTCTGCCTCTTCTGAGCATGCCCAGGCTCAGTAAATGCTCAGTACAGGTTTCTAAATTGCTCAGTTTCCATGAGGCCTCCAGAAGCATAGAAGGCATAGAAGGCATACAGTAATGAATTCATAGGACAAACTATGATATATCAGGTCATTCTTTTTAAAAGATGTTCTTATGAGGGTGGAGTTGTCCTTTAAGGTCATTAAGATGGAAAAATAATGCTCTTTTATCTTAAAAGTATATGTATATGTATATGCTTTGGAGTCTCTTTGCAGAGCTGGAACGATCCAGGTAAGTTTCACCCGCTCTACTGCAAGATTTACTAAAGAATTGAAGAAATTTAAAGAGCATCTCCGCTGAGAAAAAAAAATTGCCATTTAGTTTTATTGAAGAACAGGAGGTAAGGGAGCTCCCGTTCTTTAATAAAACCTGCGAGCTGGGAGAGAAGGTAAGGTCCCAACAAACGTCAGTATTCTATGTGCATAGCATCATTGGAGATACCCCTTAAAGGATATGTACTTTGGGGAATTACATTTTTAAATTGCCCGTTACTGGAAACTATAATTCTTCCCAACTTTATCATTTTTTTTGTTGATCTGTCCCTTATTTCCTTAGATATCCAGTATGGACCATCTTACATTTCAGCTGTCAATCAAGTGCCTTAATATCATAAACCTTTTGGTTGTGTATAGTATTGCTGTAGCTGGAATAGTGACAATTTGTAAATGAACTGCATGGTGGGAAATTCCTCTCCCAATGCTGCCAAATAGGGATTACTGAGCATGCTTGTCCTCACAGAGAGTCAGATAGTCTGGCAGGGGGCTGGGGGACTGATCTTAAGCAAAACAAGTACTGGATTGAAGTCATGCATCAACAAAAACACATCAGAGTAAGTAAGTACTGCTTACATGCATTCATTTATAGATTGAACTGAGGCAAAGTCATTTTTTCTGTATAATTCCTTTAATTTCCCGACAGACCCCTGTCCTATCCAGCAGTGTGCACACGTCTGTCAGCTATTTGGTCTGTACCATTTCATACAGACGCATTTTTTCCTACAGAGCAGGTTTACACTAGGCAGTTTACATACACAGGAGTTCCATATAACATGCAGCACTACATCCCCCAGCAGCCAACTGTTGCCAGACTACATTTCCCAGAATGCATCAGGACAGATGTTCTAAACCCTTAAGTCTTGGCTCCCGCCTGTCCCCTCACGGTGAACTCACGCTTTAGGAGGCGGCGGCGGAGGCTCCTCTGGTACGATAGGTCCTTGTTGCTGCTGAAAAGACTTGAGAGACTCAAACGCCCTCATCAGCTTCTCCATGGTGGCCATATTCTCTCAGCGCATGAAGGGAAAACAAATCAAAATAAACCCTCCCCCTCAACCACAGCGTTCCCGCCCCTCAGCGAATCTCACTCACTCGATATCTCCCGCTGAACCGCCCGAAAAAACGAAACGTCCAGAGGCCATCTCTAAGAACCCCCTAGTTTACCTGGGATGACAGCTCAGAGCTCAACCTAACCCACTCGCCCTCCGCTAGCCAATAGGAATGGAGGATTCTGAAGCGGCGACGTTAGCGCTAACCAATAACTAGGCGAGGAAGGGAATTTTTCTTTCATTGGTTAAAAAATGGAAGAGGCGGAGTCAACATTGACATTCTATATAAGCAGAGGGGAGGTTTTCCGGTTTCCGTCATAGAAGTGGTGGCAGAAGCGTGGGTAGGGTGATTATAGACTATGGTGTGTGATGTCGGGGTACCGTGCTGATTAGGACAGCTGTAGTCTACAATGTGGAGTGGGGATGTTGGCCTGTGCTGTTAGTGAGAGTTTATCAAACTGCAGCAGTAAAATGTTCAGTGTGGTTCTTACCTTATGGAGCGACGCTATTGGCTGTTTCTTACGGTTAACGCTGCTTTGAGACAGAAATAACGGCGCTGAGCAAAATACATATTCGTGCAACCAATGTACCGAGCAGAAAGCTCTTTATCGATTTGCAGGGTCATTTACCGAGGAGTATGGGTACGCAGCGCTCTTTTCAGCTCTTAACAATACGCTAAGCAATTTAGGATCGGTTAGTGTGATGCTAAAGCTGGGTACACACGATCAGATATTTCGGGTCCGATCGCCCTATAGCTCGGTGTATCGGTCGATCGGACTGAAATTATCGCATCCGAATGCAGCCATGTCCGACCGATCGTTCGTCTGAATTGGACAAAAGGACAATCGGACATGGTGGAAAACCTCGTCCGATCGTGCGGTCCATAGAGGATAGAGGATCGGTCACTGTAACTGTCGGACGCGGCTGCTTTTGTCGCGACCTACAGTCCTTCCTCCTGGCCGGTCGGTCAGGAGGAAAAATCGCTAGGTGTGTACCTAGCTTTAGTCTAGCTTTAAGGCGGCTACGCAAGTACAGGTAGAGGCACTCGCAAACCATTTTACCAGAGGCTGTGCGGCTCTTTGTGCGTAAGTATTTAACACCAGCTAATAGAGAATAACCCAGAGTCGCACAGCCTCTGGTAAATCCGGAACGGGAGATTTGCTCAGAGAGCTTGTACCTCTGGGTGAATCTCCCTGTTGGAATGGGTTAACTCCATTTGCAATGCATAGATAGCCAATATCGGCTTGGTGTATTGCCTTACGGGGCAATAGCAGCTTTCTTAAATTGTGCCACAGATGTTTAGGCATGCTGGGTTTTGTAGTTTTGAAACATCTGGGGTAAATATGTTATAAGTCCCTACTTTATGGTGTTCCCACCTTGGTAGTTCATTTTGCAACAATTGTGCAAATAACGTATCAGGCAGTTCTTAGGATGCCTCTGGAATGTTGGAAGGTAAGTATATATTGTGTGGACGTGTGTGTGATGAAAACCTTACATGGCGTTGTACTAATGTAATAAACACCTATTGCAATAAGACTGGTGTGCACAGCATTCACTATATCGGTTTATGTGTTTGCCACCAGGCTGTGGCATCCAGCATTTATATCTCTGGTTTGGAAGCTGTGTGTGCAGGATCTTTTTCTATTGTGTGACACCTTCTAGGTTGGTACATGCCAGTCAATCAGGACCCAAATTTTCCAAGGGTAACCATGGTCTAAAAATGACTTTAGGTAAATTGACAGGAATTGCTTTCCTGAGTAATTTTGCAATTTACTTTTATTTTTTAGATAGGATAGCTGAACAAAGCATCACTAAGCCAAACAAGATTTTTAAGTATATAAATAGTAAGAAGATGAGGACTGGAAATGTGGCACCATTAATTAATGGGGATACGTTAGTTACGGAGGATGGCGATAAAGCAAATGTCTTAAATATTTTTTTTCCCTCTGTATACAGAAGATCCAAGTACAGATATCATAGAGTATAGTAGCAATAACGGTATAAAAGATGCAAGTGCACTTTGGTTAACCGAGGAACAACTAAATAAGGTCAATATTAATAAATCTCCTGGACCGTATAAAATACATCTTTGGGTCCTTAGGGAACCAAGTTCAATTTTATCTAGACCATTGTTTCTTATTTTTTCAGATTTCGGATGTGTGCCTCTGGATTGGAAAAAAGATGTTATTCCAATATTCAAAAAGGGTAGTCGTTCACAGCTGGATAATTACAGGCCAGTAAGTTTAACATCCGTGGTGAGGAAAATACTGGAACGTTTAATAAGGGAACATATTCTAGAGTATGTTTCAAGGACTGACATAAGTAGTAACCAGCATGGATTTAGGAGGAATAGATCTTGTCAAACTAACTTGCTTGGCTTTTATGAGGAAGTGAGTAGAAATAGACTCTGGCATAGAAGTAGATGTAGCATACTTGGATTTTGCAAAGGCTTTTGATACAGTCCCCCATAGGTGACTAATGTATAAGCTAAGGTCTGTTGGTCTGGGGAGGCACATGGATAGAAAATTGTTTAATGAATAGGATGCAGAGAGTAGTTGTTAATGGGGCTTCATCAATATGGACTAAAGTGCTAAGTGGGGTGCCACAGGGTTCTGTGTTGGGGCTTCTTCTATTTAATCTCTTTAATAATGATTTGGAAGTGCATATTATCAGCAAGGTTTCTGTGTCTGCTGACGACACAAAACTTTATCAATCATTAAAAACTTAAGAGGACGTGGAATTGTTGCAGGGGGATCTAGATAGATTGTCACATTGGGCTGCAAAGTGGCAGATGAGATTCAATGTTGAGAAATGTAAGGTGATGCATTTTGGACTTAAAAATTATTGTGCTGCTTATTCTATAAATAAAAATAGTTTTGCCGTATTAGTCCAATATATGTAGTAAAAAGTAGAGTACTGTGATACTTTTAATGGACTAACAGTTTATTTTCGTAGACAAGCTTTCGAGGGATCTACCCTCTTCCTGCTCTGACCTGAGGAACAGGGTACATCCCTCGAAAGCTTGTCTACTGAGTCCAGTCCATTAAAAGTATCACAGTACTCTACTTTTTACTATACTATAAATGGCTCTGTGTTAAGTGAATCCCTGTTGGAAAGGGATCTTGGAGTTTTGGTGGATAACAAACTTAAAGGTAGCAAGCAGTGCCAGGCAGCAACAGCTAGAGCCAGCATGGTATTGTCTTGTATAAAGAGAGGTATGGATTCAAGGGAGAAAAATGTTATTCTCCCTCTTTACAAAGCATTGGTAAGGCCTCATTTGGAATATGCAGTGCAATTTTTGAATCCTGTGTACAAAAAGGACATCTTTGAAATGGAAAGGGTTCAGAGAAGGGCAACTAAATTTAATAAGTGGATTGGGGGAGCTTGAATGAAGTGAGACTGGATAAGTTACAATTATGTACACTAGAAAAAAGGCTCTTGCGTGATTACTGTGTATAAGTACATTAACGGGCCATACAATAAACTATCTGGGGCATTGTTCACAGATAGAGCATGTCGGAGTACACGTGAAGATCCCTTAAGACTTGAAGAAAAAAAGTTTAGGCCAGGGATCCTGAAACTAAACACCAAAATCTGGCCTTTTATTTAAACTCATTTGGACATTTCAACTTGTTTGAAGACCAGAGTTCCCCTTTAACGTTGAATGTTGTTTGCACAATACATTTTGATACGCTGATGTAGTCTGCTCCTCTCGCTTTAATTTGAGGCTGGGGGGGTTTGGAGGATTGAACCTACTGATTATTGTCAATTGGCAGCCTTGGTGTGCTAGAGTGAATCTACTTGTTTTGGTCTCTCTCGTTACCAGAAAGGTCATGTCTCTCTGCCTTTCTGGTAACAAACTGGTGAATTCTGCTGGGCATGGAACACATGCCATAGGTTCGCCACCACTGCACTAGACAGATGTACCAGATTCAGTATTGTTTTAATTACAATTCACATAGTGTAGTACACATTCACCTCTGTGTTTTGCACAATATGTAGGTTGTACTACATGCAATTAAAGGTTCCCATCGGGTAAGATCGTACCGTGTTCAAGATGCCAATAGGGGAGTCGTGCTTACTGATATTGGATCTGTTAGTGCAGCACTTTGGCTCTGGGTAAAAATATGTGGCTATATGCTTTGCTATTTTCTTTCAGTACATCACTTTCATGCTACTTAGCATTTTCAAGCTAATGTAGTACTAGTTACAGTTACATCCACTCCTGCTAGTGTAACATAGTAACATAGTAACATAGTAATTAAGGTTGAATAAAGACATTCGTCCATCAAGTCCAACCTATTCACTTTTTTTTTTTTTTTTTATTTATTTTTTTTTTTTTTAACCCTACCTAACAGTTGATCCAGAGGAAGGCAAAAAACCCCAGCTAAAAAAGGGGGGGAAAAATTCCTTCCTGACTCCAAACGGCAATCGGAAAGTATCCCTGGATCAACCAGATCTATATGCATTAATACCAGTAATTCTCAATATTTTTTAGTTTTAGAAACTTATCCAGGCCTTTTTTAAAGTTATTCAATGAACTTGCCATTACCACCTCTGCTGGAAGACAGTTCCACAGTTTCACCGTTCTCACTGTAAAGAAACCTCTCCTAACTTGAAGATGAAACTTCTTTTCTTCCAACCTTAAAGGATGTCCACGAGTCCTCTGATATGACCTATTAGTGAACAATGCACCAGAGAGTTCACTGTATGGGCCATTAATATATTTGTATAAGGTTATCATGTCCCCACGCAACCGCCGCTTCTCCAATGTAAACAGCCCTAACTTGTCTAATCTGCCTGCATATTCAAGCCCCTCCATTCCCCTTATTAATTTAGTTGCCCTTCTCTGAACTGCCTCAATTTCCAAGATGTCCCTTTTGTATATGGGATTCCAAAACTGCACCGCATATTCCAAATGTGGCCTTACCAGTGCCTTGTAAAGAGGGAGAATAATATTTTTCTCTCTTGATTCCATTCCCCTCTTTATACAAGACAATATCTTGCTAGCTCTAGCTGTTGCTACCTGGCATTGTTTGCTACAGCTAAGTCTGTTATCTACCAGAACCCCCAAATCTTTTTCCATTTCAGATGCACTTAACACAGAGTTATTTATGGTGTAGGTGGCACAGGGATTATTAAATCCCAAATGCATCACCTTACATTTATCAACATTGAATCTCATCTGCCATTCTGCTGCCCATTTTGATAATCTATCTAGGTCTGCTTGCAGCACTTGCACATCATTGGAAGTTTCCAAAGCTCTGCATAATTTAGTGTCATCAGCAAACACAGAGACCTTGCTCTCAATGCCCCCTTCTAAGTCATTTATAAACAGATTAAACAGAAGCGGCCCCAGTACGTAGGATGTGTTCAGGTGACTTGGGAAGGAGAAGGCGTAGGATGTGCTCAGGTGACTTGGGAAGGAGAAGGCATTGGATGTGTTCAGGTGACTTGGGAAGGAGAGGGCATTGGATGTGTTTAGGTGACTTGGGAAGGAGAAGGCGTAGGATGTGTTCATGTAAGGTGATGCATTTGGGATTTAATAATCCCTGTGCCACCTACACCATAAATAACTCTGTGTTAAGTGCATCTAAATGGAAAAAGATTTGGGGGTTCTGGTGAATAACAGACTTAGCTGTAGCAAACACAGGTAGCAACAGCTAGAGCTAGCAGATATTGTCTTGTATAAAGGGGAATGGAATCAAGAGAGAAAATATTATTCTCCCTCTTTACAAGGCACTGGTAAGGCCACATTTGGAATATGCGGTGCAGTTTTGGAATCCCATATACAAAAGGGACATCTTGGAAATTGAGGCAGTTCAGAGAAGGCAACTAAATTAATAAGGGGAATGGAGGGGCTTGAATATGCAGGCGATTAGACAAGTTAGGCTGTTTACATTGGAGAAGCGGCGTTGCGTGGGGACATGATAACCTTTACAAATATATTAATGGCCCATACAGTGAACTCTCTGGTGCATTGTTCACTAATAGGTCATATCAGAGGACTCGTGGACATCCTTTAAGGTTGGAAGAAAAGAAGTTTCTCTTCAAGTTAGGAGAGGTTTCTTTACAGTGAGAACGGTGAAACTGTGGAACTGTCTTCCAGCAGAGGTGGTAATGGCAAGTTCATTGAATAACTTTAAAAAGGCCGGGAAAGTTTCTAAAACTAAAAATATTGAGAATTACGGTATTAATGCATATAGATCTGGTTGATCCAGGGATACTTTCCGATTGCCGTTTGGAGTCAGGAAGGAATTTTTCCCCCCCTTTTTTAGCTGGGGTTTTTTGCCTTCCTGGATCAACTGTTAGGTAGGGTTAAAAAAAAAAAAATAATAAAAAAAAAAAAAAAAGTGAATAGTTGGACTTGATGGACGAATGTCTTTATTCAACCTTAATTACTATGTTACTATGTTCTATGTTACACTAGCAGGAGTGGATGTAACTGTACTAGTACTACATTAGCTTGAAAATGCTAAGTAGCATGAAAGTGATGTACTGAAAGAAATAGCAAAGCATATAGCCACATATTTTTACCCGAGCCAAAGTGCTGCACTAACAGATCCAATATCAGTAGCACGACTCCCCTATTGGCATCTTGAACACGGTACGATCTTACCCGATGGGAACCTTTAATTGCATGTAGTAACACCTACATATTTGGCAAAACACAGAGGTGATGTGTACTCACTATGTGAATTGTAATTAAAAACATACTGAATCTGGTACATCTGTCTAGTTGCAGTGGTGGCGACCTATGGCATGTGTTCCATGCCCAGCAATAATCACCAGTTTGTTACCAGAAAGGCGAGAGACATGACCTTTCTGGTAACGAGAGAGACCAAAACAAGTAGATTCACTCTAGCACACCAAGGCTGCCAATTGCAATAATCAGTAGGTTCAATCCTCCAACCCCCCCGCCTCAAATTAAAGCGAGAGAGCAGACTACATCAGCGTATCAAAATGTATTGTGCAAACAACATTCAACGTTAAAGGGGAACTCTGGTCTTCAAACAAGTTGAAATGTCCTGAGTTTAAATAAAAGGCCAGATTTTGGTGTTTAGTTTCAGGATCCCTGGCCTAAACTTTTTTTCTTCAAGTCTTAAGGGATCTTCACGTGTACTCCGACATGCTCTATCTGTGAACAATGCCCCAGATAGTTTATTGTATGGCCCGTTAATGTACTTATACACAGTAATCACGCAAGAGCCTTTTTTCTAGTGTACATAATTGTAACTTATCCATCTCCACTTCATTCAAGCTCCCCAATCCACTTATTAAATTTAGTTGCCCTTCTCTGAACCCTTTCCATTTCAAAGATGTCCTTTTTGTACAAAGGATTCAAAAATTGCACTGCATATCCAAATGAGGCCTTACCAATGCTTGTAAAGAGGAGAATAACATTTTCCTTAAGACAATACCATGCTGGCTCTAGCTGTTGCTGCCTGGCACTGCTTGCTACCTTTAAGTTTGTTATCCACCAAAACTCCAAGATCCCTTTCCAACAGGGATTCACTTACACAGAGCCATTTATAGTATAGTAAAAAGTAGAGTACTGTGATACTTTTAATGGACTGGACTCAGTAGACAAGCTTTCGAGGGATGTACCCGTTCCTCAGGTCAGAGCAGGAAAGGGTAGATCCCTCGAAAGCTTGTCTACGAAAATAAACTGTTAGTCCATTAAAAGTATCACAGTACTCTACTTTTTACTACATATATTGGACTAATACGGCAAAACTATTTTATTTATAGAATAAGCAGCACAATAATTTTTAAGTCCAAAATGCATCACCTTACATTTCTCAACATTGAATCTCATCGGCCACTTTGCAGCCCATGTGACAATCTATCTAGATCCCCCTGCAACAATTCCACGTCCTCTTAGTTTTTAATGATTGATAAAGTTTTGTGTCGTCAGCAGACACAGAAACCTTGCTGATAATATGCACTTCCAAATCATTATTAAAGAGATTAAATAGAAGAAGCCCAACAACACAGAACCCTGTGGCACCCCACTTAGCACTTTAGTCCATATTGATGAAGCCCCATTAACAACTACTCTCTGCATCCTATTCATTAAACAATTTTCTATCCATGTGCCTCCCCAGACAAACAGACCTTAGCTTTATCATTAGTCACCTATGGGGGACTGTATCAAAAGCCTTTGCAAAATCCAAGTATCTACATCTACTCTACTTCTATGCCAGAGTCTATTTCTACTCACTTCCTCATAAAAGCAAGCAAGTTAGTTTGACAAGATCTATCCTCCTAAATCCATGCTGGTTACTACTATGTCAGTCCTTGAAACTACTCTAGAATATGTTCCCTTATTAAACGTTCCAGTTTTTCCTCACCACGGATGTTAAACTTACTGGCCTGTAATTATCCAGCTGTGAACGACTACCCTTTTTGAATATTGGAATACATCTTTTTTCCAATCCAGAGGCACACATCCGAAATCTGAAAAAATAGAAACAATGGTCTAGATAAAATTGAACTTGGTTCCCTAAGGACCAAAAGATGTATTTTATACGGTCCAGGAGATTTATTAATATTGACCTTATTAGTTGTTCCTCGGTTAACCAAAGTGCACTTGCATCTTTTATACCGTTATTGCTACTATACTCTATGATTCTGTACTTGGATCTTCTGTATACAGAGGGAAAAAAAATATTTAAGACATTTGCTTTATCGCCATCCTCCGTAACTAACGTATCCCCATTAATTAATGTGCCAACATTTCCGTCCTCATCTTCTTCTATTTTATACTTAAAAATCTTGTTTGGCTTAGTGATGCTTTGTTCAGCTATCCTATCTAAAAAATAAAAGTAAATTGCAAAATTACTCAGGAAAGCAATTCCTGTCAATTTACCTAAAGTCATTTTTAGACCATGGTTACCCTTGGAAAATTTGGGTCCTGATTGACTGGCTGTACCAACCTAGAAGGTGTCACACAATAGAAAAAGATCCTGCACACACCAGCTTCCAAACCAGAGATATAAATGCTGGATGCCACAGCCTGGTGGCAAACACATAAACCGATATAGTGAATGCTGTGCACACCAGTCTTATTGCAATAGGTGTTTTATACATTAGTACACAGCCCATGTAAGGTTTTCATCACACACACGTCCACACAATATATACTTACCTTCCACTTCCAGAGGCATCCTAAGAACTGCCTGATACGTTATTTGCACAATTTTGCAAAATGAACTACCAAGGTGGGAACACCATAAGTAGGGACTTATAACATATTTACCCCAGATGTTTCAAAACTACAAAACCCAGCATGCCTAAACATCTGTGGCACAATTTAAGAAAGCTGCTATTGCCCCGTAAGGCAATACACCAAGCCGATATTGGCTATCTAGCATTGCAAATGGAGTTAACCCATTCCAACAGGGAGATTCACCCAGAGGTACAAGCTCTCTGAGCAAATCTCCCGTTCCGGATTTACCAGAGGCTGTGCGACTCTGGGTATTCTCTATTAGCTGGTGTTAAATACTTACGCACAAAGAGCCGCACAGCCCTTGGTAAATGGTTTGCGAGTGCCTCTACCTGTACTTGCGTAGCCGCCTTAAAGCTAGACTAAAGCTAGGTACACACCTAGCGATTTTTCCTCCTGACCGACCGCCAGGAGGAAGGACGGTAGGTCGACACAAGCAGCCGCGTCCGACGTTACAGTGACGATCCTCTATCCTCTATGGACCGCACGATCGGACGAGGTTTTCCACCATGTCCGATTGTCCTTTTGTCCAATTCAGACGAACGATCGGTCGACATGGCTGCATTCGGATGCGATAATTTCAGTCCGATCGACCGATACACCGAGCTATAGGGCGATCGGACCCGAAATATCTGATCGGTGTACCCAGCTTTAGCATCACACTAACCGATCCTAAATTGCTTAGCGTATTGTTAAGAGCTGAAAAGAGCGCTGCGTACCCTACTCCTCGGTAAATGACCCTGCAAATCGATAAAGAGCTTTCTGCTCGGTACATTGGTTGCACGAATATGTTTTTTGCCAGCGCCGTTATTTCTGTCTCAAAGCAGCGTTAACCGTAAGAAACAGCCAATAGCGTCGCTCCATAAGGTAAGAACCACACTGAACATTTTACTGCTGCAGTTTGATAAACTCTCACTAACAGCACAGGCCAACATCCCACTCCACATTGTAGACTACAGCTGTCCTAATCAGCACGGTACCCGACATCACCACCATAGTCTATAATCACCCTACCCACGCTTCTGCCACACTTCTATGACGGAAACCGGAAAACCTCCCCTCTGCTTATATAGAATGTCAATGTTGACTCCGCCTCTTCCATTTTTTAACCAATGAAAGAAAATTCCCTTCCTCGCCTAGTTTTGGTTAGCGCTAACGTCGCCGCTTCAGAATCCTCCATTCCTATTGGCTAGCGGAGGGCGAGTGGGTTAGGTTAGCTCTGAGCTGTCATCCCAGGTAAACTAGGGGGTTCTTAGAGATGGCCTCTGGACGTTTCGTTTTTTCGGCGGTTCAGCGGGAGAAATCGAGTGAGTGAGATCGCTGAGGGGCGGGAAGCTGTGTGGTTGAGGGGGAGGGTTTTTTTGATTTGTTTTCCCTTCATGCGCTGAGAGATATGGCCACCATGGAGAAGCTGATGAGGGCGTTTGAGTCTCTCAAGTCTTTTCAGCAGCACAAGGACCTATCGTACCAGAGGAGCCTCCGCCGGCCTCCTAAGAGCGGGAGTTCCCCCGTGAGGACGCGGGAGCAGCATATAAGGGTTTAGAACATCTGTCCTGATGCATTCGGGAAATGTAGTCTGGCAACAGTTGGCTGCTGGGGGATGTAGTGCTGCATGTTATATGGAACTCCTTTGTATGTAAACTGCCTAGTTAAACCTGCTCTGTAGGAAAGACGTGTGTTCGTCTTTTAATAAATTGTTTATCAACATTGAATCTCATCTGCCATTCTGCTGCCCATTTAATAAGAATTGTATACATGCTGTTGTGCCAGTATTTGCTTTCTGCAGCATTTTGTCTGGTCCAATCATTTGAACCTGAAAATCGCAGCTCCAAATCTATGGAGTTATATGAAAGTCTGCTGTAGGACAATGCTCGTGCAATTAGTAAAATCTAATTTCTAAGTGTTTTTGCTTGTGAAGGTTTTCATTCATCCAGGTCATGGTATATCTGTTGTATTCAATTAGATCAACTGGACTTGAAGTTTAGTTCTTGAAGACGTTTCGCTAGTCATCCGACTGGCTTTCTCAATTCAGAATGACTTGTACGAGAATCTGTGGCAATTATGTACCCTAGAAAATCACAATTAGCATATCACAGCCAAGTGTTAAGGGCGTGATTGGATAGTGGCTAAGAGGTGTTATATGTATGTTTTGACACCTTACCCTGGGCGTTCCTATAACACCTCTTAGCCACAATACAATCACGCCCTTAACACTTGGCTGTGATATGTTAATTGGGATTTTCCAGGGTACATAATTGCCACAGATTCTTGTACAAGTCATTCTGAATTTAGAAAGCCAGGCTGATGACTAGCGAAACGTCTTCAAGAACTAAAGTCCAGTTGATCTAATTGAATACAACAGATATCTAAGTGTTTTTTGGTTTGATTTTTAGATCGGATTCATTTTCATTAACCCATTATTTAAGACTTCCGGGGGCGGGACGCCGAGAGCGGCCACATTTTACAGAGGCTCCACATCTCCCGAGCCAAAAAGGGGAAAAAAAAACAAAAACCACAACTTGTAACAACAAAAGGGGGCAAAAGAACATCCTACCCCAGCTGGCAGCCACCACAGATACCGGAGGCTGCCCTTTCATCATATCCCCCGAAGTCGGGCCAGACTGGCGAGAACAACACCCCGACACCCGCTAACTGTCCAGAACCCAATTTACAAACTCACCGCCTACACCCGAGGCTCCCGCGGCCTCGTCGCATACGAAGGTCGGAGCCCAGACACCGAAGCGAAAGGTCCATACCAAGGAGGCCAGCCATGAGGGACACCCGCAATCGATGCCAGCTTCAGGTCCGGAGGCCTCAGGTATGTGTAACTGACTGCTGACCCGGAGTAGTACTGAGGCCCCGGTGAAGACACGACCGCGACCCAGCCAGTGCAGAACAGAGACCACGTAGAGCTCTGACCCCATAGAGACGACCCACGAGACCGCGGCTACTAAGCTAACAAGACACCCCCAAGCCCAAAAAGAGGCCCCAAACAAACGGAAGCCTACCTAGCTCTGAAGCTCCAGGACTACCACTAAAAATTCCTCAGGGCCCCAACACCCCAGGGCGATAACCAATACAAACCCGGCCTGCCACGCCGGGCCGGTAATCTTTCCTGCCACGTGCCGCCTGGAAACCTGGCCACACTAGCCCAAACAGCCACAGGCCTCAATCTAACCCAAACGGGCCACGGAACTGCACCCCCCCCCCCCGCCCACAAGACAACTCCCGGTCTCAGAGCAAACCAGAAAGACCAGCACCTAAGGCCCAGGAGTAAACCCACACACATAGAAACTTAAAGACAGCCTAGGCCTGACTTATACCTGAACCCCCAAAGCCCCACTGGGTCAAACGCTGCTCAAGCCATACAAAGAGGGGAAACAAAAGACCAGAGACCCCACCGCCAGAACGGCCATATAGGCCCCAAAAACAATCACAAGGCCTAACACAGGGCCGCCCAAACCCCCACCCATCAAACGAACTCCAACTATAAAAGAACACCATTTTGAACCAAAATACGACCGACCTACCGTTCTCCCCCCACGATCACCTCTGTCAACTTTGAGCCACCATACCAATTACATCTAACTCCAAACTACCCTTCCCATCTGCTTACCCACCCCAAATATACACCTCAGCTGAACCTGCCATCACTTCATCTACTTCCAAATCCATCATATTACTATTGAATCGGACGTATCTGAATCGCTGACAGTTTTTGGGAACTCAGGAACAACCCTCAAACCCCCATCAAAACCTGACAACCCCAACCCACTGCACAAACTAAATATGTAAGCTGAACACCACCAAGAGCCCTCAATTTCTCCTCTACAATCTGCACCTACCAGCAAAACTTTACCCCACGTCTGAGACTTATTAAACTATGGACAAATATATAGAAAAGTCTACCTCAGACATGGGCAAAAGAAACAAAAAATGTGAACTGCAAGCCTCCTCCGGACCACCTACTCATAATATCATCAATAACAACAAAGATAAACCACCACAAACCCCAAAACCACGAACACAAAGATATGCCTAAACCTTCAAATAAACGCTCCACCCCACCTGCAGAGGAAAACGACATGTCTTCTGAAGATGAAACCACTACCTCTTACACCTCAGACCCACAAACCATAACT
The DNA here is from genome assembly GCA_019447015.1 of Hymenochirus boettgeri. Classification (NCBI taxonomy): domain Eukaryota; kingdom Metazoa; phylum Chordata; class Amphibia; order Anura; family Pipidae; genus Hymenochirus; species Hymenochirus boettgeri. Next base: position 43,717,129 of record CM033469.1, on the reverse strand, counting down.
TCTGACCAAGCAGCTAAAATCGCGACAGAAGTATCCAACATAATAATGCCATTACTTGACAAAAAACTAGAAGTACTACACTCCTCCATATCCTCAGCACTCTCGCAGGTTACAGAAAACACACAGAGAATCTCAACCCTAGAAACAAGAATAAACAATATAGAGGACTCTCTAACCCCACTGGAAAATACTTCCAGGCTACAACACAACTCTCTCCAACAACTACAAGACAAGCTGGATGAGTTAGAGAACCACACGAGAAGAAATAATCTCAGAATCATCGGTATACCAGAAACATAGAAAGGCCAAGACCTCCTACAATTTGTCACCCAAGATTTCATAAACACTCTTGGAATAACACCATACCATAATGGATTACAAATCGAGAAAATCCATAGGATCGGTCCCGAGAGTAGACTAACCACTGAAAGACCTTGACCAGTAATCATGAAACTGCTAGACTTCAGGGACAAAGAATTAATCTTACAAACATATCGAAAAATTAAAAACCTGGATGTTAATAACCACAAACTCTTGCTATTCCAGGACTTCTCCGCAGCAGTAAGCGCCAAGAGAAAGGCCTTTAACCCAGTCTGTCAATACTTACATGAACATAATATAAAATTTCAAATGCTATACCCAGCTAAACTGAGAGTAACGGACAATGGCAAATCACAACTTTATACTACACCGGAGGAGGCTTCATCCCACTACCTGGGAAACTACTAAAGCAGACACACCAACCAATTTCTATAATACTAGAAAGTAACTTACAATCACCGAGGGCTCAAACCCACTTGAATTTATTTAATGTTATTTAAACTGTTTTTCTTAATTTTCAACAAGTTTGAAACAATATTTACTATATTGTTAGGTTTAATTAAATTACATTGTTATATGCCATATCTAACTTCTCTGCTTTTTTTCAGCAATTGCCATGTCGTCAGGGACAGGGTACCAAAGGGGGGAGCCGCACGTGAGACTCCACACCCACAAAGACAAGCCCTGATACCCCCGCTCGCTGGGACGGGAAACTCGGGCAAGTACAGACAAAATCATACACATCCACAACCCAAATCCAACACACAATTCAAACTACACTAGATCAGGTTAAAATAGTCTCCTGGAACGTAGATGGGTTAAACACACTAGTCAAACGCAACAGGGTCCTCACCCACCAAAAGAGATTATGCCCACTCCAAGAGACACACTGGAAGCAATCTGAGGAAAGCTTCTTGAAAGCACAATGGATATCACACTGTATATCAGCCTCTCACACGTCAAAATCCAAAGGAGTGGCCAAACTAATACACAAAGACCTACCAATAACAATAACAGACACAATAAAGGACCCCGGGGGGCAGATTCCTGATCTTAGACCTAGAAATAAAAAACATAATATACACCATAGTTAACATCTACGCCCCAAATGGGAACAATACAATAAATCTATTCTGATCTTTTGAGCAGCTGCTGGCCAAACCACACGGCCAAACCTTTATTGGAGGAGACTTCAACGCAACCCTGAATACCACAGACAGAATGGGCCCTAGACTGACCCCAATTAGACACATACTCTTAGGACAGGCGCGTTGGTCAGTCGACGCTAGAAGAAACAAATACCACAGATGGGGAAATCGAAAATTACTAGCTAAACTGACTAAACCGCAATGCTCTCGATGCCCCATATTACAAATACTTAACACCAACACAAACCAAATTATAACCACACAACCAGAACTACAACAGCACTTCTTACAATACTACCAATCCCTATACACACGACATACAACCTCATCCAAAGATACCGACACATACCTAGAATCATGCTCCCTCCCCCAACTAACATCAGAACAACAATAATCACTCAATCATCCAATAACCCAACAGGAAATCTCCAAAGTCATCACAACACTCCATAATACCAAAACCCCCGGCCCCCGACGGTCTCCACGCAAAATACTAGAAATTGCTAAACCCCCATATACTCCACACCCTCGCAGACCTATACATCATACTCAGCCAAGACATCCATATACAAAGCTTTAATGACTCCCAAACCATTTTACTCCTCAAACCAAACAAAGACCCACTATTAGTCCAATCCTATAGGCCAATATCATTACTAAACCAAGATTATAAAATCTTAACAAAAATAATGGCAAACAGACTTAGCCACATCAAGCCAAACCTAATCACAGACTCACAACTAGGATTCACCAAAGGCAGAAACACTACCAAAGCCATCCGCACAACTTTGGCCGCCATATAAGCCTACCCCACCAAATCTCATTCCCAGGAGATCCTACTGAGCCTAGATGCCGACAAAGCTTTTGACAATCTCCTGGGAATTCCTACATAAAATCCTCACATTACAGACTAATTACATTCCTTCATAAAAACACAAATACCTCCCTACTAATTAACACCACCAACTCACACACATTCAAAACCCACAGAGGAACAAGACAGGGATGCCCACTTTCCCCCTTACTATTTAACCTCAGCATAGATCCACTACTCAGAACTATATCCAACAATAGACAAATCACAGGCATCAAAATAGGCAGGGAAGTTCTAAAACTCTCAGCATATGCAGACGACATCCTCCTATTCATATGCAAACCAACCAGATCCATACCAGCCATAATGAACTATTTGTCACAGTTTGGGAGACTGTCGGGACTGCAAATCAATTACAACAAATCAGAAGCGCTCCTCCTGGGAGCAACTGACCCCCCAAATTGTTCAAAGAACTTCCCATTCAAATGGGCCAATACAGCCATTACATATCTAGAAGTCCGCCTGCCCAAACAAATTGAACAGTTGTACTCGGAAAATATCCCCCCACTCATAACTCGAATGACAAACACATTGACGACATGGGTGAAATTTCCCTTATCCTTCACAGGTAGAGCCAATCTTATAAAGATAATTCTGTTCCCTAAACTACTCTATCTACTACAAACTTTACCGCTAATTCTGACCCGAAAAGACCTAAAACAGATAAACTCCATTTTTCGCAAACTCCAACAAACCCTCACGAATCAACTTCAACACACTCATGATGCCCAAAAACATAGGAGGCATTAGCTTCCCAAATATCGAACTATACAACATAGCCTCCCATCTCAGAATAGTTAGGAACTGGCTGCACGCCTCCTCGAACTACACTCACACCACCCTAGACCAACAACTGTGCGGCCTCCAGTCTCTGCCCTCGATGTTACATACCCGCTTCAGGGACCTGCCAGGGGAGACCAGGAACAATCTTCTGATGTCAGGCTGGAAAGCCTGGAAAAAGGCTCGCCCATTGATGGGCCTAAAACAATCCCACTCACTATGGCTACCATTCACTAATCATAGAGATTTCCAGGAGGGAAGGGCACACACAATATTCTACAGATGGAAAGCTGAAGGAATAAAAACAATACGAGAACTAGTAGACACAAACACCCACTATCCTTCTCACAGGCAAAACACAAATTCCCCATCATAGGACCAAACTTTCACTACCTACAAGCCAGCAGCTATGTCTCAAAATCAATGTCCCATCTAAAAGAAATAGACTGGAACAATCCACTAGACACACTCCTCCATTCCCCGGAATAAAGCTTGAACTCCCTATCTAACTACCACAAACTCTCACAACACCCAAACCACCCACTAAAAAAATAGACCAATGGAAACAAGACATACCCATACTAACAGAAAACATCACACAGGAAATCATAAGCCTACACACAAAATATCTTCCAGCAGTCTCATACCACAAAATGACCCTGAAACTACTGCACAGGGGCTACATCTCACCGTATAGATTGGGAAAGATCAGGGGTCTGCCTCAGTCTTTGTGTCCAAAATGCAAAGATCCTAAACCAGATCTCTTCCATTGCATGTGGTCCTGCCCAGTTATCCAAGACTTTTGGAACCAAGTGGCAACATTCTCCACACAACATTTAATAAACTATGTCTCCCTAACACCACTCTGGGCAATCTTTGGACACACAAACCTCCCGTATTACACCGGGAGCAAAGAAATTACTTCTCAATATATCAGCCGGAGCTAGGAAAACCATACTCCAACTATGGATAACACCCACTCCACCATCCATAAAACTATTTAAAACGAAACTATAATTTCTATTCCGAATGGATTGGGTGGAAGCAACACTAGATAAGGAAAACAAGGTCAGACAATTTTTCAAACTCTGGGAGAGCTTTATTGATATCCTACCAACACATATCAAACAAAATATCCACAACCACTTCTATACGACAGTATGGTATACAGAATAAACCATAACCCCCCAATCTCTCTACCATAACCATATATACATGTCAACGCGCGCGCTACTCCCCCCCCCCACTCCTCATCCATCCGAAGATACCTATACCCAATCCCTGACGACTGGACACCAATAATAATTGCTATTACTACTAGAATAACATCTAGGCATTAGTTAAATATGTTAATGTTATAATCCTGAAACTTAATTGCGGTAGATTACCCAAGTTAATAATAAAATACTAAAAGAATGCTCAGAGACGGAGTTTAATGGTATATTTAGAAATCAGATATCATGCTAAATGTTTAATTTTCTATGCAAGTTGTACATGTATCCCGCAAGCAGCTACCACCCAGGCACACGCAGGAACATGGAAGATACAAGAATCCTACTGTATTACTTTTATAGATGTTGTCTAACCAATGGTATGCTCTAACCTCTCATTTATTTTCTTCATTCTGTGAACCCTCGTCTCTGATATCAATAAAAACATTTTTGAAAAAAAAACCCAAAAAAACATTATTTAAAAAAAAACGTATTTTCACCAGAAGTTTGACTGTTAAGAAAAACCGAAAACCTGTAGGTTAGGGATGTCTGTAAATAGGCCAACATGGTGATATACCAAGAGCTGCTATAGCTTGGAACCTGGGGTGTAACTAGGAATCACTGGGCCCCCCATCAACACTTTGATGGGGCCTCTACTAGTGCTTCATCCTCAGTGGTTTCCTGGAAGGAGGCTATGTCTGTCATAGGAAAAATAAGATGGGACCCCCCTTGGCTCCTGGGCCCCTTGTGGTTGCTACCCTGGTAGTTATGCCCCTGCTTGGAACTGCCTCTTCTACTGCCAATATTCAATTGTGAACAAGAAGTATGCAGTATATAGAGTAAGGTGATGGAATTATAATTTCATGTAAATAATAATTTGAATTTGTTATACATAAGCACATGTTGTGTTATATGCAGTATGTGTACATTAAAATGATAGGTTGTTTGTTGCCTTTTGGTCTTAGGACTTAGCACTTCCTGGTGTTGTCAGGGCAACTAAGTTGAAGAGAATCATTAAAAAGATAGGAAGACTCCCTGTGGCTTGGCCATCTGGGCAGAGTTGCATCATTATATCTAAAAAAAAAAAACAACATAAACAAGTGAAAAAAAATACAGCAGAGTTAAAATATCTTGCTGAGCAATGGCAAATTGAATAGGGATAAGATTTAGGGTCCATATTACTGATTGCTAGCTTTTTAACTCTGGGGAAATAGAATGAACAGATCCATTTCATTCTGTAAAATTGTAATATATTCATGGAACTGTGCACGGTAATACACAGAGGCCACTAATGATGTGATTAACCTTCATGTGCCTTTAAAGCCTGCTATTCGCTGGCTTTAAATGTAACAAAAGGGCCCCTAAACATTTTGTACGCTTATGGGGTGACCTGTGATCACAACTAACTCAAGCCTCTCCACCCACCACTGATATGTTCTAGGATAAAGCTGTCAGATTCTCCTGTAGTGATGGTGTCTCCCCACCTCTACAGTTCCTTAATAAGACAGTTCCTTAATTTGGTCAAAGGGGAGATGCTCTCTGCTAAGAGCGTGTCTCCCCATTGGCCAGTTTGGGAACAGTAGACCTTTCCAATAACAGGTAAATATGGTCCTTAGCTTGTTTTTTTAGCATACATTACCAACAACCTAAAAGCAGTGTTATGTTTATTAGTAGCTGTATGGTGAGGAAAAGAACATGTCTGTTAAAGAGACAATGACCTTGTTTACTCTGTGTGGCCTGTATCTGATGGGGTCAAATTAGGGAGCCCAGTAGGCACAACAGTAACCAAGTCCAGAGAACAGGCCTTAGCAGGCAGCAAAAACAGAAAAAAATTGGTCCTCAAGGTAATAGAAAGATGCAATAACATTTTAAATTGAACTCCATTTCTTTTGGATATCCCAGAATACACATTACAGTGACTATTTCCTACATCATGTAATGTTAAATAGTGCTTCAAGATATGAGCATTTATTAAAGGGGCCACTAATAATCCTAAAATACAATGTCCCTCAATATGAAAACACAATTCATTAACTTTAACAAATGTGCATGTTCTTCGGAGTTCTGAACGTCAAATTGATTGTAACTTTGGGCCAAGTACCTTGCAGGCTCCCAACAGGATAATGCATTGTAATGCCAATTTCCAAGTAATCGCATTGTGAGGTTCTCCAAAACATTTCTGTAGTGTCTGAGGTAAGTCTTTTAAATGTATGGCCGGCGTAAGTTATATGAAAAACTGTGACATAGAAAGAACACTACCAGTATCTCCATATTCCTTCTTCAACCTGCTCATAAATGTAGATTATACATTGCATTCATGTTTGGGGATTTGTCAAGTTCTGAAATGTCCCAACTAGGGTAACTAAAATATTTAAAGTGATTACTTATTTTACAATTCTCGGTGTGCTTATGTGACTTTTTATGATGAAGAATCTTGTGGCTCAGTCATGCTTAGCAATGCTGAGTTCTGGGTTCTAATCCCCCCTAGGAAACACCAGCAAGATTACTCCCTCTCTATTTGTGAGATTTCTTCCCCAACTATTTGAGTCATAATAGTGTGAGAGAGTAATAAAGATGGTAAGCTCTTTGGGGCCTGAACCCTATAGAAGAACTAATTGTAATGCCTGGCATGTACGTTCATTTACAATGCAGCCTTTATCTGCACCACGATCATAAATTTATCATTAACAATGGTTAATAGGATACTTAAGGACAGCGGCAGTATTGTACAGCTGTGATTGTAAATATTAGTGGCAGGTATAAATACAGAGTATCGAACCTTTCCGATACACACGGTATTAAATTATAAAACTTTTTGGAGAAGAGAAGACTTCAATCTAGTACCTTGTTTGCGGTCTAAAACCAAATTTCAATAGATATTCACAATTTTATCTGGCTGTGTTTGCCTATGGAGCTAGTTTCACGAACAATTGCATGGCCTATTGAAGACAATGTGATTGGTCGAAAATTAACTGTCTAATTTGACAGAAAATCGGACAAAACAGTGTCAGCCATGACAAAAATTCCTGGTGATATTTCAACCCCATTTACCAAAATATTGCATGGCTGGGGTAAAAATATCAGCCAGTGTGTACTTGCTAATTGTTGAGGAGTAAGTTGGCACATAGACAGTCTAAACCAGCTCTCCCCTTGTTACCAAGCCCTGTGGCAACAGAGGGACGGAAGTTCTAGATGGAGCTGCACAACTTTGCTTCCGCAGCTCCAAGTGGAAGAACACTCAAAAGAAAGGGGAGTAGCAACTGAAATCTCAAAGCAAAAATCAAAGGTAGCGTTTATTTTCTTCTCTTAACTGCCTAAAGAAACATGTTTCAGTTCCAGACACCTGGATAGAAGCCTATATAAGCTACAGGAACATTTAAACTCTAATGTATATATGTTACAAATCCCTATCTGATTTTTTTATTATGACATGGACCATTGCAGTAGAGTTATTACCAGGAAGTAAGTAATTTATCAAGTAGAATAATAAAGGCTGGGAAAAGGAGACCGAAAATATCTCAAAATAGCTTTATTCACATATTACATGTTTCAGACTCGTGGACACATAAATGACATAAAAATATAATGTGTGGATAAAGCTATTTTGAGGAACTGCCTTTATTATATTTCCTGATTGATTGTTGTGGCTTGGACAGAACACAAGCAGGAACCAGGAGGATCAGAAGGTTAAAGGGATGCTTTTCATAAAATTTACTAAAGAAAACGACAAAATAAAAACCCACTTCTTTTAATTAACAAGAATAGATTAAAATCATACAGATTATGCAAATCCTTTGTGGTGTTTCTTGTCCTAGCAATGTAATGCATCACATGCAGACTTTAATGTAATATATACCCAATATATGTAGGTTTTATCTTTTGCTCATTTCCCCTTTACTTCCCACGTGCATAGAACATAACTACTCTTTGCAGTTGCACTCTGCCATGCTTGTCTTGGTACAAGAAAGTTCCAAAATGTCCCATAGACACCAAAGAAAATGTTCACTCTGACTGATGTGTTTATAAAATGGTCTATGGCAGCTCCCACTTCAATGCAGAGATGGAATGTTCTGTGCACTAAATAAGTTTTACTGTTAAACCTAATCACTTAAAGATTAACTATTGTGTTGTTGCTCTGTCCCCCTTATGGCCTAGGGCCTAACAATGGGGAAGACGCACTCTGCAAGTAGCGTTTTTTCCCATTAGAAAGTGTGGGCTGGGAGGGGGTGGATCTTAGACACTATAGTTACCCTTTAAGGGGAATGAAATCGAAGATAAGCTCTACTTATAAACACTGCAGGCAATCTTTTGTCCCATTCCATAAACTAGTCACTGATATATTTTTAAATATCAAATATCTGCCAACATATTTAAGTGCTTTTAGCTTTCCTGTTATTGTCAGCACTGTATAAATCTTAAAATGCACCTAAATTATTGGACTGCGACTTTAAATACTTTCAGTCATTTGAAATAAAATTATATATATATTTACTGTATATAACTATATGCTTTGGAGTGGTACTTATATGGCCTGTTTTTTACAATACACTTTTAGTGAAAATATACATCTTAACATAGTTCAAGTACAAATGTACAAAATCTGTAAACGTATACAGAGTTTTCTTTTAATTTATAATACACCTTTTACAGTTCATAGATACAATAAAATATATGCAGTGGAGCTCTCTGAAGATTTGATTTTTTTTGGCTATTGGACAGTGGTTTACGGTTTAGATGCCCCTTCTTCATCGTCGCTATAGGAAGATTTAAAACAGACCTACAAAATCAGAAAAACACAATTAATTATTGGAGCTTAGAGGTAACAGTGCATATAACTCAATTTAATAACTTTTTCCCCCATTAAACAGAAATAACATGTTAACAGAATGTTTTCCAGTCTTTTTATATAATACAGCAACAGTCAGAAAACATGGTATAGAATAGTTCTTTGGTTTGTTTGCAAAAACAGGCAATCCTCCCTTCTTAAAAGTAGGATACAGGCCCCAACTGCTAAGGGGCTAGCCTACAGGAAGACTTGCTTCTTACATAGTCCGTCTTCCAATTGAACAAGTCCCGGATTACGTTCTGACCAGACTATGAGCACAACATCTAAGCAATGGTACAGGGAATCGAGGCAAAACCCAATGGTAAGTACCTTACACTGGGTACCGTAGCGTCTGGAGACTATACATTTTTAAAGGACAACTAAAGCCTCAGAACAGGCAGATCTTGTTATAAAAGCATTAATTTGTGTCTCGCCTCTCAATTTGATATGGTTGTTGAGAAATGTAACTTTCTAACATGGAGTTTGCCAATCCTTTTATAGGGCAGATTATGCAAGGGAGCATGTGACATGGGGTGGGGCCAGTCACTGTACATACACCGTTATTTCATCGAGTTCTTTAAGGGCAACTGTGGTATCAAAAGGGTTGAATGAAAGTCTGCAGTATTTCCTTTAAAATGAGCCGACAATCACATCACTGGCTGGAGCCTGTGAGAAATTACATTAGGGGGGAATGTTCAAACCTCCTGCTTCCACTAGGTTGAGTGACATCACCTAACCTATGCCCCGCCCATTTGCCCGAGGGGGGGGGGTTTGACAGTTGAGAAGTAGAGCCTATTAATGCAGGCAGAGGCTGGTCACATGCCTGAAAACAGGAAGTGTTCAAGCAGGAAGTAATATTGCTGAACCTTTCCAGCAATAACTTTTTTATTTTATCTAGAGATGTGATTTAGATTTTATTTTGAAGGTACGATGGAAGGCTTTTTATATAATTCTTACTAATTTGCAAGAATTCAAGACCACAGTTACCCTTTAAGTGGTAACATTTACTTTAAAGGGCATGTCCACTTCAAAAACGTACTTTGGATATAATGTTCTTTAGGGTTGCCCACCCCCAACCGCTATAATAAAACTTTCAGATATCTAATTACAGCCCTGTAAGTCTCTTCTTTCCTCTCTGCTAATAGCAAACAGCAGCGAGGGGCCGGTCAGTCAATCACAGACGCAGCTGCCGGCTAAGAAGAAGTCGAAGGTGCTGTAAGGTTTTTTTTTGTGTTATTATAGTGGTTGGGGGTGGGCAATCCTAAAGAACATTATGTCCAAAGCCAGTCATGCTAGGAGAAAGGGGTGGCAGATGGGATGGGGGGGGGGCTCCCCTGCGCATGTCAGCATCCCTCCTGGAGGCATCACAGAAGGCAGAGAAGATTGGACAGGAAGACAGCAACTACTCGGTTTCAGTTCCTGGACTTTGGACAAGAACTACAGGAGAGCCAAAAGGAACAGGAATGTAAGGTAAGGATTATTTAAAGGGTATCTTTACTCTAAAAAATCGATTTTTCAAAAATAGTACCTTTAGATGCAACAAGATTACACTCCAAAACTTTTTTCAGATTTTAAATCTGAGCAGTAGATTCTGAGAAATCATCATTTTAATCACAAAATTTACAGGGAAAGACCTGTCACTCCAGAAGCAGAAATTATAATATGTAACCCATGCTTGACCTCTGTCTGCCAGCATATTTTCTGCAACATTTAAGAGAATCAGCATAGAAAAGAAGGCAGGGGGGAGGGAGGGGGAGATGTGTAAGCAAAGCAGTGTCCATGGTGATGCTGTGCAGAACACATAAGTGTCACAGACACTAAAAGAAGGCAGTGAGTAAGGGAGGGTGGGGGAAATTAGGAGTACTCACTAAACAATAATTTAATGGCAAATCAAGCACAGATAAATATGTGAGTACCATCATTTTACTTGTCTCAAATTGTAGTTTCAGAAAATGTAAAGTTCTTTCAGTGATTATAGTGACCCTTTAAAACTATACATAGGGGCTAACACTTGGGAACATTTTAGATTTGGGGGTGGACATCTCCTTTAATGCTATTTACTGTATCGCTATTTTACAGTTTATTGGTGTTTTTAGAGGGGATATGTTCAGATTCTGGAGTGCATAATTTTGGTTTTAGTTCTCCTTTAAGCTTTTACATTTCTTTACAGCATTAAGAAATTACTCACCCCTCTTCTGAAAAGTCGATGAAAAAAGCTTCTCTTTGGTTTCAGGTTCTGTTTATTGACATCCAGGTCAGGTGACAAGCAGCCATCAGTCTCATACACGTTAATGTCCTTAAAACACTCTGTTTCAATCATCTGTAGGAATAAGGGGGGGGAAATGTGAAAAACCCAATCACTGAACAGAATTGATTAAACTGCTAAACCTAACAGTGTCTGCTGAACTGGAGGGCTGCCCTCCAGATCAGCAGCCAATGTCAAGTCAGCCCTCCAGTTCAGCAGCCACTGTTGGGTCAGCCCTCCAGTTCCGCAGACACTGTTAGGTCTGCCCTACTGTTCAGCAGCCACTGTTAGGTCAGCCACCAGTTCAGCAGCCACTGTTAGGTCAGTTCCCAGTTCAGCAGCCAATCTTAAGTCATCCCTTCAGTTCAGAGGACCAGTGTTGATTTTAACAATGTCTGCTGGGCTTATGTTAGGTCAGCCCTCCAGTTCAGCAACCATTGGTAGGTCAGCCCTCCAGTTCAGCAGCCACTGTTAGGTCAGCCCTCCAGTTCAGCATGTTAAAATTATGCTAAATAATTTGGGTCCAATATTTATCATTCTGTTTGGGCTGGCCATGAGGGCATCTTATATTTGCTAGACTGTGTGGACACTAATATTTACTAGTTCACCACCTAGTGTAAAATCAACCCTCCAGTTCACCAGCCAGCGTAAAATCAACCCTCCAGTTAACCAGCCAGCGTAAAGTCAGCCCTCCAGTTAACCAGACAGTGTAAGTCAGCCCACCACACCCACCCCCATATGCTATGCCCACAGCATTGTATACACTTTGCTGCAATTCGTTTTCAAAGCGCATGCAATCACCATTTGCAAATCGCATGCGCTCCCATAAAGTAATACTGACAGAATCGCAGCACTACATTGCGACTGTGTGTGTATAGGCTGACCGCAGCCTTAGATGTCCTTTTTAAACACCAAGTCAAGCAAGGCCCCAGTGCAACACAATTTACATTATAAATAACCTGTCATTGCAAAGCGTGAAGGAAGCACAAAATGCAACAAATTCACAGCAAGCAGCAGGGCCGAGCCCTAAGCCAGGACTGTAATGTACAGTGAGCCATGATACATGCTGGGTAGCAAAAAGTTTTGCAACTACTAAAACGTAGAAACCTTTGGGGTCGGAAGGATTTATTTATTTTCGAATTATAAGAGCAGGGAGTAAGTGAAACAAACATTTTTCCATTTAATTAATTAATCTGCCCTAAAATGTGATAATTTTTAAGAAAGGCACCATTTAAGGCCATGTAAATGCTTGTAAATCACACTATTCGAAATGGAACCCAGCAGGTGAAAAAACAGCAACTATTTATCTAAAAATATAATGGCTTTGTTATTGGCACATGAAACACTACATGTTGTTTTTCCCTTTTATGTTTGCAGGGAGTCAGAAATGAGGAAACTTAGTGATGACAGATTCTTCCTTATTATGTAAAAACAGATATAAAGGGCAGGCAACTATATTTCTGACATACACAACAAACTTAAGCTACCAATACATGGACAGATCTTTTTCTCCAATCGACCGCAAACATTGGAAATCTGATCCACATTGTGCTGCCAATCTTTTCACAGATTTCCCCTTGAAGATGGGGTTGGCGGCAAATTTTTGACCTGGCCCGAGCTTCGGTTTTCCGATAAACTGCTCGATATTGTTGAGCACTTGATCGGTAAAACTGCATACATTATTTTATTTTCCGTATATACTCGAGTATAAACCGACCAGAGTATAAACCGAGGTACCTATTTTTACCTAAAAAACTAGTAAAAGTGATTGACTCGAGTATAAACCGAGGGCAGAAATTATGACCACTACTGCCTTCTGAGTCTGTATTGTTTTGAGACTTTAGTTGCCCTTTAAATGGACAGCAGAATTCCCATACAGCAATAGCCATACTGGATATGGCTATTACTGTATGAGAATTCTGCTATCCATTTAAAAGACAACTAAAGCCTTGGCACTCCAGATGTTTGGAAACTACAACTCCCAGCATGCTTTAGTAGCTGGGAGTTGTAATTTCCAAACATCTGCACCCTCACCCTCCCACCAAGTTCAGTACCTTCTGTGGGCTTCCTTCTCCTTCCTCTTCCCCAGAGCAATGAATGGTTTTCATCACTGCACTGGAAATTCAGGGTTTCCTCCCATAATCTGGACATGGCTGAATCTGCTGCATTTCAGTTTACCGGTATGTTACACACTTTAGAAATCTGGCAGCTCGCTTCCTGCAAGATGCGCCAGCTGACGTCACTACTTGGCGCCGGGCAGTGACGTCAGCTGGCGCATCTTACAGGGAGCGAGCGAGCTGCCGAATTGACTGAACTGACTCGAGTATAAACCGAAGTCGGTTTTTCAGGCTGATTTTACAGCCTGAAAAACTCTGTTTATACTCAAATATATACGGTATATGCAAGTTGGGTACACAATACTGATAAAAGGCCAATCCCACAGAGTCCAATGGCATAGGCCTATTATTAGTTGCTAGAGTGGTGTAAAGTACACCCAAGATCGTAAATGTCTATTGGCACCATATATTTTTACATTGTCCACCAGCCACCTGGGTACACGGACAGTCTGATCTAAAAAGAAAATAAAATCAAAATGTCATGGCTTTTGCTTTGAGAGCCAAATTACTGTTCTTTTTATTTTCTCTTTTATTCCACCCATTTTAGGGCACCTACCACAGATTTTTTTATGCAGACTTTAATTGACATGTTTTGAAGGCAATTACTATGTTACTATGTAAAAAATCCTTCCTGGCCCCAAATGGCAATTGGAAAGATCCCTGGATCTACAAGAAATATATGTATTAATACCAGTAAGGGTTAGGCCACACATTTCGCATGCACTTACGATCGCATTTTGCTATCCGTTAGTGAGTGAGAAATACATCGGTGCATGTCAATGCACCTATGCATTGCGTTTAGTGAATCGCGTGCGCTCCAATAATGGATAGCAACACGCTGCAATTCCGCAGCTTAGCTTTCAGTATTATTTAATTCCAGCCCTTTCTTGAAATTATCCAATGAACCTGCCATTACTATCTAATTAACTTGCCATTAGATAATTATCCTAGACAGAAAAATGTAACCAAAATATCTGCTACAGGTTCTGAGACAGTTAAAAGACTCATTCAATGACCTTCAACATAACCAACATAACCAAAAGAAATGGAACAAAACCCAATCAAATTAAACATATCTGTTTTGTCATAATGATTAAGCCTGCTCATGTTTCAGTCTTCTAGCTGAAGTACTAATAAAAACTACAATGCTCATAGAAAGTCACAATGAGATTACGATCTGTAAGCTTGATCGGATTTGCAGTACCTCTTGTTGCCACGGGATGGAGACACTTCCTGTTACAAACTTGCAGTAGAAATCGTCATCTGTGGTGTCCAGGTTGACCCCTTTCACTGTGGAAAACTGCTCAATGTCCAGGACATCCTTGCAATACACAGCACGTGGCTGCAAAGAAAGGAATCATTAAATGATTGATTACAAATACATATATACTTATTGAGTAGCTTTTACAGGATGTGTCAGTGATACAGTTTAGAAGTGTATTTATAGAAGTAGTTGCATATCCAAGGTTAACAGAGACAGCAGGATGTAAGACTGATAAAGTTCTATATTCTATTCCTTTGTCAGACCGTTATCTCCTTTAAGGGCATGTCCAACCATAAAATGAAATGTCATACACAGGTTAAGTTCCCCCCCAAATCCAAGATTCCCAAAGACATACTTACACAACTCTGTCCCTCACCACTCTGCTGACAGTGCACTACTTCCTGGTCGCGGTTATCAGTCAAAGGAGCACAGATGACGTTAAGGCCAATAGCAGAGCCTCACTGATCCTGTTTTTGCTCGAAAAAAGCTTACAACAGGAGCAGGGGGGCAGTACCTACGCAGCGAGGGACCAGGTAAGTATGTTCCAGGTCATCTTTGGGGAAGGCAAGTAAAATGGATCTGGGGTTTGGAGGGGTGCTTAACCTGTGTATGAAATTTCGTTTTATGGGAGGACATGCCCATTAAGAAGAAATAATGCATATTCTGTAATCTGTAAAAAGGGACAGCACTCAAGGTTTTCATATATTCCCCCAGTCCTCCAGCCTGTTTATTTCTCAACCTAATTGATATGTTACGTGTGTGCAGGGGCATAACTATCGGGGGAGCAACCGCAGGGGGCCCCTATCTTAATATTTTTCCTATACCAGATGTAGCCATCACCCAGAAATCCACTATGGATGAAGCAGGTATAGGGGCCCCATCATAGTTTTGCAGGGGGGCCCAAGGATTCCTAGTTACGCGTGTGTGTGTGTGTGTGTGTGTGTGTGTGTGTGTGTTTGTGTGTGTGTGTGTGTGTGTGCAAAAAAAAAAAATAGATTAACCAATATAATTTATACATGTGGTGAAATACAATGCAACTCTATTCAAATTTAAAAATATTAAAAGATGTTCTATGAATTACAGGGCAAGTCCACACCTCAAATAAAATGATTGTACATAAGTAAATCACCCCCAGTCATAAGTAAATCACCTGCAGTCAGGTAAGCTCCTCCCCTAGAGAATTGGTGGACCTCGTTCCAGGCTTGGGTCCATAAAGCATGTAGCAGTTACCTCCATGCTCGCGCCGCGTGTACAAAGTCATCACGCCGCGCGAGCATGGAGGTAACTGCTACATGCTTTATGGACCCAAGCCTGGAACGAGGTCCACCAATTCTCGAGGGGAGGAGCTTACCTGACTGCAGACATAACACAAGATGGCCAGCATTTTTCTGAGGCACAGTAAGGCTCTGAAGGCACCTAGAAAAAAAAAGGGACAAGGTAAGTTAGGCATACAGCTTCTATGTAAACTTCATTGTTTTTTTGAGTGTACTTCTCCTTTAAGGTCAGATATATGAAACACTGGGCAGGTGCATGGTAGCAGCAGACAGTCATTACTAACTGATGTGCATGTATGCTAGCTCATAAAGAAGAGGCAGTAACCATTTTAGAAGAAATAGAGGGGAAAAGTGGAACAACAATTTGTAGGTTAGTGCTGGATCTTTGGGGGGTGATTTACTTATGTACAATCATTTTATTTGAGGTGTGGACTTGCCCTGTAATTCATAGAACATCTTTTAGTATTTTTAAATTTGAATAGAGTTGCATTTTTTTTGCATTCATTTGCTCATAGCTGAACAATTCAAGGGACAAGGTAAGTAAGGCATGCAGCTTCCATTTAAACTTCATTGTTGTGTTGAGTGTACTTATCCTTTAACGTCAAACCTCGTACTGTTCACAGATGGCTAATGCTTTACGTCATCCAGACATTACGTCCTTATTATTGGTCACAATGTGATTGGGCTGGACAGTTTTTTAGAATGTTGTAACATCACAGTCTAATAAATGTCTAATAAATAGAAGAACTTCTAATATCCTATTAACTTACAGAAGGCAGAACATTATTCATTATAATCTGTCCCTTACCCCTTAATTAAATACATTGCTGAGAGTTTGCCTGCAAAATTCCCATATTTGTTCCTGGTATTTGACTTTTATATTGAAACAGGTCTGGGGGTTGTGCCCCCCGGACCACATGTGCTAAATTATTGTTGTTTATGAGCATTTATAATGCAAAAACCCACTTTGTGCTGCCTATCTGTTTGTACAGTATATTGCTACTTCCCTGACTCGACCACTGTGACACATGCGGTATGTACTACTTACATCAGGTACAAATGGTGGTTCCAATATGTTTGCCTCCAGCCTCTTGAAGTTGATGTTCTTGAATATATGATGTTGTTTGACACCACTAGCCCCTTGTCCCTTGCAGCCCAATCTCTGCTTGGGATCCTTTGTAAGTAGCTAAAGAAGGCAGAGAGTAAACACGATAAAACAAGAGACACATCAAATCTTCCAGTAGCTGCATTAACCTAGTAAATAGAAACATATCCCCATTATCTACATTAAGTTCCTATTCAGGTTATTGAACTAAATGTACAGCCTGCCCCTTATTGCCTTAGCAAAAATACCCTAGAGGTTCAATCTAGAAGGAATGCTTCAGTTATAATAAACAACATGGCATCTCCCACTGGGTAGATATGAATGCATTCGCCATTCTCTGTTTAGACACAAATGTGTTTAAAGGGAAACTAAACTGATTTTATGTAGATGAAATCTGTAGCTATTATTCACAGGGAGGTGAGAAAGCTTATTCCCACCTCCTTGAATGATAAAACGCCCGGTTAACAGTGATACTTACTGGCGATCCACTTGTGGCTTCTCCCCAGCATATGGCGCTG
This sequence comes from Hymenochirus boettgeri, assembly GCA_019447015.1. Taxonomy (NCBI): domain Eukaryota; kingdom Metazoa; phylum Chordata; class Amphibia; order Anura; family Pipidae; genus Hymenochirus; species Hymenochirus boettgeri. The sequence goes on along the minus strand of CM033469.1, from coordinate 43,699,447 downwards.
TGTCCCGACTGAGGTCCTACCTTCTGCACAACAAATACAAAAGATAGGAGCAAGATCAGGACAACACACCTGTCGAAAAGCCGCAAGTGGGGCGCCGGTAGGTAAGTGCATCACTGCCAGTACTAAATAAAAATGCTTTAGTGCCCCTTTAATATTCTATCATTCAAATTTTACATTAAAAACAAGCAGTTTAAACTGAAAAATCTGATAAAAGTGTTGGTTTTAGCCATGCTCCGTTCGTAAATATCATCAGTAAATGTACCTCCCTAGCACTTAAGAGGACACTGCTGCCATCACACTCTTTTTTAACCATCTTATTAAAGGGCATGTCCACCTCTTTTTTAACATTTTGCTGTAGTGTAGGGCTCCCTCGCCCACCCCCAACATTATTAGTTAGTCAAGAACGAATCCGATCTGTACTTACACTGCCTTGTTCCACTGGCGTTCAGACATGGCACTCTGCTTGCATGAAACTGCCGTGGGCCGGACCGGCAGCCGCATTCGTGAATGGCAGAGAGGAAGCCAATCACAGATACGGTTTCCAGCAGTACAGAATGCCGGTGGAACAAGGCAGTGTAAGTACAGATCGGGTTAGTTTTTTTGACAAATATGGCGGTTGGGGGTGGGAGAGGGAGCCCTACATTACAGCAAATGGATTTTACACTAGGGGCACGGAACCTAACGGGGATCTGGAGGGAAGGGGGAGGGCTGCACTGAGCAAGCCAGAAACCTCTCAGAGGCGGAAAAGTTTTCCTCCCTTCCAGGCTCCTAATGTTCACTTTCTAGAACTTTGGGCTGACATTACAGGAGAACCATTTGGAGCAGAGAGTTAAGGTAAGGATTTTTGAACTCTACACACTGGGGCCAGCAGTGGGGGAGATTGTAGTTTTGGGAGTGGACATGCCCTTTAATCTCATACACTATATGACCTGCTGACATCACCAGGGGTGTCTGCTAAACAACCCGAAACTTAGATCACGTTGATCTAATATTGGGCCAGTGTCTGGCCAGCATTATGGTGTACAAAATCTGAACTTGGATACCAGCAAACAAATTATATCTGCATTAAATCACATTAAATGTTAGTGTGCAAACCTCCATATTCACCCACCATCCTACAGATAGATTTTGCATCCTCTGAGAACTTCTCTGAATATTCCTCTTCATCCTCTCTCACCCTTCGATCCACTTCCTCCCTTTTAACTTTTTCCTTTCTTTTCCTGAAAGGCGATTGGCCCTGAATCATTTCATATATTAAACAGCCAAGTCCCCACCAATCAGGACTGAATGTGTAACTTTCATTGTTGATTACTTCTGGAGCTAAGGAAAAAGAGGACATTGTTATTATCCTAACACATTTTACAACCATTATAACCATTATTATAATATATTGTTGTTAAATACCTCTACACTTTTCCTTCAGTAATTTGTAAAACCATTGCTAGTTATAATCAATAGTTTTAAGTGTTGTAACTTATAAGGCATTTTATTTTTCTTTGAACTCAGCCAGGGAGAATGAGAGCTGCAAGCACTGCAAAACTTTTAAACAAAGCAGAACAGGAGGTAGGGATACTTGTTCTTACCTCTTATACAATAATGTATGGGGTATAGTATGCATTATTACTTTGTACTTTCATTTATGTGCAAAACGCAGACCAAGCAATAGGCACTTACCCATATAACCCACAGTCCCTACTCGCCCACGGATGGATTCGCCTTCAGGAATCTGCACAGCTAGTCCCAGATCAGAAATCCTAATATGTCCTGTTAAATAAAACCACCCTTGTATTATGCAATGTATTTGTGCATAATCATTGATTCAATAATGATATGTGTTTATCTTTGACAGGGATTTTAAAATAAAATGTTGACACTAAAAAAAAAACAAAATCACTAAGGTGTTAGTTTAATTACTGGAAAAAGGAAATATACCGTATATACTCGAGTGTAAGTCAAATTTTTCAGGCTTTAAAATTAGCCTGAAAACCTAACCTCGACTTATACTCGGGTCAAGTCCTAATTTAGATCCAAATTCTGCAATTGCGGATAGTAACCAGTAGGTGGCGTTGTGTTAACCTGCATAGAAATTTACAGGAGCTGATCTTCCTTTAAACTTCCTGCTTCCTGTAGTCTGGCTGCTGGACTCACTCAGCACTGTCACTGCTCATCTGGATGCTGTAAATCTGATGGGTCTTCTCAGTTTGGGGCAAAAAACAGCTGCTAGTACAGTGCAAATGACAACTTGAAACTACAACTCTCAGGTGACATTTTTAACTATTGGGGTCAGAGAGTCCTTTACTATATGGGGGTCAGAATGCCCTTTACAATATGGGGTTCAGGAGAATTGTAAATGATGGTAAGCTTAATTAAAAGTTTACTGAACCTTGCTACTCCACATGTTTAGAAACTGAAACTCCCAGCAACAAAGCATGCTGGGAGTTGTAGTTTCCAAACATCTGGAGTGCCAAGGAATTGGGGGTTACTGGTACTAGATTTGGCTATTACTGTATGGGATTCATGTATGGGAATTCTGCTGTCCATTTAAAGGGCAACTAAAGCCTAAAAACAACACAGAATCAGAAGGCAGTAGTGGTGATAATTTCTACCCTTGGCTTATACTCGAGTCAATCAGTTTTTACAAATTTTTCAGGTAAAATAGGTACCTCGACTTATACTCTGATCGACTTATACTCGAGTATATATGGTATTGCTGAAAAGGCTAACTGTGGTCTCCATAAAGTGATCTGTGATATCCCCAGCACCATTGCAATGAGCACGGCTAGTTGTATCCAACTGCTGTAACTGTCTTTGAACAGCTTCAGTAAGATTTTTTTTTGGGGGGGGCATCTTTCACAGCACATCATGTGACTGTCACACCATCTGTGTAACTTTAAAAGCATGTAACTTAAGTCACAGATAAGCTATATACCGGTACATCATCCTAGGCTTGTTAAATATATTTAAAAGAGCTCTTTTAAATATAGGACACTTGTATGGCGACCACAGTTACCCTTTAAGACAGCATGAGATGCAACCCAGGAAAGTAATAGCCCAAATATGAAATTACTTTGCAGCTTTTACCAACGCCACCCCATCCCGAAAACAAGCCAATTAGTGAGCTAAATAAACAGTCCACGGTCCTGTGACCAGGAATTTTTTAAAAGAAGTTTTGACATCAAATCAGGAAGACAAACATGTACATTACCAGCAAAATATAATTTAGTGCCAGTTTCAGAAATGAGATCTAGGAGATTATTTCATACATGTTTGGGGTTTCTGGAAGGTACTCTTATTCTTTCCAGGCCATAAACGCCCTTTTAAGTGAGTTATAGATGATGATTTCAGATGTTTGTAAGTATCTGATGGAAACTAAATAGAGGTTTCCCTACGTAATGATAGTTGTGCACTTACCACGGTCATCCAACAGAATGTTTTCCGGCTTTAAGTCTCTAAAAAAAATAAAAGCATAAAGCTTTAAAAAAAAAAAAGGAGCAAAACAAGATGACCGGAATACAATTTAAATAATTTATTACTATCACTCTTGTGAGGTTGACCTTATCTGGTCCAAAGTAATAAATAACATGACTGTTTCTTTCTGCAATGTGTCAGAATAGCTTTATTTCTTACAGGAAGTGACAAATACAAATGTATACTAAATCTTCAAACATGTAGAGAAAACCCCTTTATAAGAAACTTTATATATATCTTAATAATTTCTTGTCTATCCCCATACCCCCCCCCCAACCCAGAAAATGCAATATTTACCTCTTTACCCAGATGCTCCTAAACTTTCCTATACACCACAATCTCCCAGCTCTTCTCTTCATCTTGCTTCTTCCAGGCTGTGGACTTCAGTCATGGCTGTGACATCATGGCCAATGACTTAAGGACATAACCGAGGCCTTCTCCTATGCTGCTGCGTGAGCTTCATAAAAAACTAGCCAAGCCACCAGAGAAGGCGGACACTTCAGCAGAAGGGATTGTGGTGAATAGGTAAGCTTAAAAGCATCTGGGAAAAGAGTAAGTATTGCGGTTTCTAGGTTTGGAGGTGGGTCTTCGGGATTTTATACAAATTTTAGATATGAGGGTGGACAGGTCTTAAAATAACTGAACCCACAACAATTCAACTTGTACTGAACATTAAGGGGCTGATGCAATAAGAGGTCCAGAAGTTTGCCATTGCTATTAATTTACTGTAAGGCAGTGTACACACCATCCAATATTTCGGCCCAACCAGCCAACATTACAGTGCTTCGGTCGGTGGGGCCAAAAAATAGTTTCTTCAGCCGGACGTGACCACCGTCAGACTGTTTGTTTGTCCAAATGGCCCAAACAAAGTTTCGGGCGCATAGGAAAACCAAGACCAATCGCAACTGTTGGTCACGCTACTTTTGCCGTGACCGACAGTCCTTCATTCCGACCAACAATTCGACTCCTCTGACCAGTCGGCCAGGTCGAAGTATTGGAAAGTGTGTACCCAGCTTTAATGCAATTATATAATGATTGATCTTTCTTGCAATGAAAGTGCACTCGGGTAAGAAAAACAATGTAAACAAAAAGTGAACCAGACATGCTCTGTATGCTTCACCCAGAGAGGAAGAGAGTATGAGGTATTTTCCAATGAGCTACACTGTATCCCTATGGGCTAAGAAGAGGGGGATTGTGGTAACCTACACCTTCTACCCATTGCACATGTTAAAAATATCAAAACAATCCGCATTACCTGTAAACTATTCTCTCCCTTTGCAGATCTTCCAATCCACAGCACAACTCTGCAGCATAAAACACAGCTCTCTGCTCATCGAAGCCTGGGTTTCCCATGTTGTATATGTGAAATTTTAGGTCCCCTCCATTCATAATGGTTAATACTAAGCAAAGGGCATCCTTTGTTTCATATGTGTACGCTAAACTAACCTGAAATAACAAAGCAAGAAAACACATTTCGGTTTAGTGCATTTCAGTTAATGGGCAAGTACATCCTCATAAAAATAATAATTACTAACAAGAATCCCCAAACCTAGGTTTTGTTTCTCCCCTTTTCGCCAGACGCTCCTAAGAATACATGCAAAATACATGCGTTTCAGCTCTTTTCAAACCCGCAAAGGGCTGAAATGCGTAGAGCGCATCTGTTAATGTATTAACTAAATAAATGAATCTGTTTTACAAAAGATCCGTAAGTGTGAGCGGATGTATTTTTCTGGTTGTGCACCCGGGCAGAATGCCGATGTTATGCTAACCTGACTTGGATATATACATATATATATTTCCCAAGACCAAAAATTCTAAATATGATCAGGTTATAATAATGATATAGTACTGTACACTATCCTGCCTTAAACACAAACACCATTAGGGGATGCTGTTCCCTTAAGTTATTATTTGCCAAACATCCTAGGGATAATGGCAGAAAAGTAATCTCGGATGCATTAGATTATTTTAGCCTTTTGAAAGGAGATAAATACTTTAAAATGTAGAAGGTAATGTTTTCTTGTAGAACGATAAATCACATTAATTTTTTATCACAATCAATAAGGGCCAACATTTTCCGGACACTTATCTTCTTAGTGACGAAGGCAGATGCAATGCATAATTTACACATCTCTTAGAGAATGCATATCCCAGATTATGGCATTTTCAATGAGCTGAAATACAATACTGTGTATATACATCATTTCCATAAGGATAGGCTATAAAGTATAATGAAATATGGTCATATTTGTACTGCCTTATATTAATTATTGAGGAAAAATCTTAAGATTCAGCTGTTAGAATAAAAAGGGCTTTAGGGCTAGATCCGATTGCGCTTCTGATTCGCAATGCTATCAGAGTGTTACCACTATGGGCGCTGCGCTCTGATCTGTTATGGGAACGCATGCATTCCAATAACACAGATTTGTACAGGAGCTCAGAGCAAGTAGCATATCAGGCTTGGCAGCGCATTGCAAAAATCCTGCATGTGTGATAGTTGGACTTTACCCTGATGTGTATAATTGTGTGTAAAGCAGTTTAATTTGAGAAAACAATCTACTTTAATTCTTTATCATAACCCTTACATGATCGCTGTTCGAGATACCAAAATTTAAGTTAGAGATACTTGAAAGTACAGCAAATTATTATTATATTTCCATGCCCACATCTACCAGAAATACACACGCAACATAAACATGTGTGTGTACGAACTTTTGGGTTATGGGCAAGCATGTATGTTAGTTTGGGTGTGATATTTAGATCTGGCCATTATTTCAGCCAGATCGAACACCTTGCCATTAGAACAATCATTACTGATTCTTTTTTTAAGGAATTTTTAACAGGATGTTATGGACGATTAAAGGTGTGGATAAATTATGGGTAATTGTGTGTATTATTCCAACAGGATGAACCCTTGTGCAAATCGAAATAACACTAAAGGTTCGTACACACATACAATCCGCCAGATGGATCGGCGAATGACCCCAGACCGAACGCATACACACGTGTGATACTCGGCCGAAATCGTCACACTAGTGTGTTGTGGTCAGGGGTCATGGCTCGGTTCCAAATCGTACATGTGTACGAACCTTAACACTACAAATGACAGACTACCAATCGGTATAATGAAATCGGTCCACTTTTCCAACAAAAGTTTACAATTGCCTTCCCACTTGCCTTCCCCAGATGAAGAGGACAGCACGGTGAATATCTCTGTTCAATAACACTGGGGAGCTAAATAAGTATTGCAAAATCAGGGTTTTCAGGGGTAGGACGTTAAGTATAAAATTATGTATGTTATTTCATTTAAGCAATTTATTACTTCCTCAATCTCTACTTCTCTGTACTAGAAACATTTATGTGAATAAAAATTGTAATAATAAGAGAAAAACCTCATTAATAACGTACCAGACAGGCTCTCCTTCCTTCCACAGAATTGTTTCTAAAAATGCAGTTACCCTGCTCCGTTTTGACCCTGGGGCATTTATTGACCCCCTGCATAGTCCCATATACCCTAAGGGATCAATACTGACCACCTTGGGGGCCCCCGTTCTGGACTTAAATGACAACTGTATGGTTTAAGCTCCACCCCCCACCTCATTCTAGGATCTATGTAATGGGAAGAAGTGCATCTTGCAAAACGTGTCTTCGCATTGGTTAGGCCCTGGGCCAAAAGGGAGGGTGGAACAATAGCCAAAAAGTTGGCTGTCGTTATCAGCTGTTTTCTGTTGAGAATTTCTCAAACGTTACTGCAGCAATCCCACCCACAAGGGGGCGCCCGGGGTTTAACATTCCAGTCTTGCCACTAGACTTAAACATGTAATACAAAGGGACTTGGTAAAAGAGAAAAAAAAATCCCACAACTCTTAACATCTATCCTCAAGTGCTTCCAGGGTTGTTCAATGTATCATTTAGTGACCACAAGTAAAACCCTAAAAGCCACAGGTTTGGTCAGTTGTGAATGGCTGGAAACTGTAGGAGGAAACAAAATGCAACTGTTTATACTTTGTAAAAAAAAAAAAAAAAAAAAGAACTGCGCCACATACATTTTATCAGTTCTCTATGGAGGCCAATTTCATGTTACTACATGAGAGTGAAGAAAGGGTTAATACTTACTACAAATCGACTATTTACTTTTTCTAATATTTGTTTCTCGTTTAATGCCATGGATTCCCCTTTCCTCTTCTTTATCCTTTTCTTTTCCAGCTTCTTGCATGCGTACATTTTTCCCGTTGCCCTGACCTGACAGGCGCACACCTGGAGGAAACACAGGAACTTTACATATAAAAAGGAGCAGCACTTTGCTACATAACGAGGGAAACACATTTTCCACTCACCTCCCCAAATCCTCCTTTCCCCAACACCCTGTAATGCCGAAATGTGTTCTTAGTCACCGGTTGCCTTAAAGAGAAAAACAAACGTGAAAAAGGTATGAAACTTACTTTCCAACTTGGTTTTTATATAGAATTCAACCAATGAAGAAAAAGGAAATGTTTACTTTCTTAGCAGTATTAGTTGTACTGCAGGAATGTTCCCTTTAATCGGCTGTGGGCCTTTATCTATGTCCACTGTGTGGTGACAAAACCCAAATTTGGTCGCTACATACCGAGTTACCCATATAGTCACCCATAGTTTTGTAAGCACTGTTTATGTATGTTTAGTTTATTTGTAAACTTGGGGATGCAGCACTTTACAGTAAAGAAATACAATAAAGTCATACAAGGGGGATAAATACATAGATAGTTCAGTACATAAATATAAAACCTATATAAATAGTAGTGCTAGGGCTTTGCCACAAGAGGAAAGGAGGTCCCTGCCCCATAGAGCTTACAATCTAGTTAGGTGGGTAACACACAGATAGAATGGAATGGGTATGAGTGCTGGAGTGAGACGAATGCAGTGAAAATCAAACAATCCTATACTGTGCTGGTTACCAGAAAGGTAGGATGTAAGGGTAGATTTATCATATATAGATATATAGATACCATATACTGTGCTGGTTACCGGATAGGGAGGAGTAAGGGTTAGATTTATCATATATAGATATATGTACCTATACTGTGCTGGGTACCGGATAGGTAGGATGTAAGGGTAGATTTATCATTATATATATTAGATACCATATACTGTGCTGGTTACCGGATATGGTAGGAGGTAAGGGTAGATTTATCATATATAGATATATAGATATCATATACTGTGCTGGGTACGGAGGAGGTATAAGGTGAGATTAGTATATATATATATATAATATATATAGATATCTAATATGATATATGTATATAGATATATGATATATATATATAATATACAACACACACACACCATATACTGTGCTGGTTACCAGATAGGTAGGATGTAAGGTAGATTTATATTAGATAGATCCATATCTGTGCTGGTTACAGATAGTAGGATGTAAGGCTAGATTTATTATATATAGATACCATATACTGTGCTGGTTACCAGATAGGTAGGATGTAAGGGTAGATTATCATATATAGATATAGATACCATATAATGTGCTGGTTACCAGATAGGTAGGATGTAAGGCTAGATTTATCATATATAGAACCATATACTGTGCTGGTTACCAGATAGGTAGGATGTAAGGTGATTTATCATATATAGATACCAATTACTGTGCTGGTTACCAGATAGGAGATGTAAGGTAGATATTATATAGTATATTAGATACCATATACTGTGCTGGTTACCAGATAGGTAGATGAAGGCTAGATATCATATATAGATACCATATACTGTGCTGGTTACCAGATAGGTAGGATGAAGGGTGATTTATCATATATAGATATATAGATATCTATACTGTGCTGGGGTACCGGATAGGTAGGATGTAAGGGTAGATTTATCATATATAGATAATAGATACCATAACTGTGCTGGTTACCAGATAGGTAGGATGTAAGGGTAGATTATCTATATAGATTTACCATATACTGTGCTGGTTACCAGATAGGGATGTAAGGGTAGATTTATCATATATAGATATATAGATACCATATACTGTGCTGGTTACCGATAGGTAGGATGTAAGGGTAGATTTATCATATATATATATATAGATACCATATACTGTGCTGGTTACCAGATAGGTAGGATGTAAGGGTAGATTTATCATATATAGATATATAGATACCATATACTGTGCTGGTTAAGGATAGTAGGATGGAAGGGTAGATTTATCATATATAGATATATAGATCCATATATGTGCTGGTTACCGGATAGGTAGGATGTAAGGGTAGATTTATCATATATAGATAATAGATACCATATACTGTGCGTGGTTACCGGATAGGGAGGAGTAAGGATAGATTTATCATAATAGATATATAGATACCATATACTGTGCTGGTTATCGGATAGGTAGGATGTAAGGGATAGATTTATCATATATAGATACCATATACTTGCTGGTTACCAGATAGGTAGGATGTAAGGTAGATTTATCATATATAGAATATAGATATCATATACTGTGCTGGTTACCAGATAGGTAGGTGTAAGGCTAGATTTATTCATATATAGATACCATATACTGTGCTGGTTACAGATAGGTGAGATGTAAGGTAGATTTATCATATATAGATATATGTATCATATACTGTGCTGGTACCAGATAGGTAGGATGTAAGGGTAGATTTATCTCATAATAGATATATAGAACATATACTGTGTGGTTACCAGATAGGTAGAGTGTAAGGTAGATTTATCATATATAGATATATAGATACCATATACTGTGCTGGTTACCAGATAGGTAGGATGTAAGGGTAGATTTATCATATATAGATATATAGAAATATACTGTGCTGGTTACCGGATAGGTAGGATGTAAGGGTGATTTATCATATATAGATATATAGATACCATATACTGTGCTGGTTACCGATAGGTAGGATGTAAGGGTAGATTAATATCATATATAGATATATAGATCATATACTGTGCTGGTTACCAGATAGGTAGGATGTAAGGGTAGATTTCATAATAGTATATATAGATACCATATACTGTGCTGGTTACCAGATAGGTAGGATGTAAGGGTAGATTTATCATATATAAGATCTATACTGTGCTGGTTACCAGATAGGTAGGAGTAAGGGTAGATTTATCTATATAGATATATGCATACATATACTGTGCTGGTTACCGATAGGTAGGATGTAAGGGGTAGATTATCATATATAGATATATAGATATCATATACTGTGCTGGTTACCAGATAGGTAGGATGTAAGGGTAGATTTATCATATATAGATATAAGATATCATATACTGTGCTGGTTACCAGATAGGTAGGATGAAGGGTATATTATCATATATAGATATATAGATATCATATACTGTGCTGGTTACCGATAGGTAGGATGTAAGGGTAGATTTATCATATATAGATATATAGATATCATATACTGTGCTGGTTACCAGATAGGTAGGATGTAAGGGTAGATTTATCATATATAGATATAGATATCATATACTGTGCGGTTACCAGATAGGTAGGATGTAAGGGTAGATTATTCATATAAGATATATAGATATCATATACTGTGCTGGTTACCAGATAGGTAGGATGAAGGGTAGATTTATCATATATAGATATAAGATATCATAACTGTGCTGGTTACCAGATAGTAGGATGTAAGGTGTAGATTTATCATATATAGATATATAGATATCCATATACTGTGCTGGTTACCAGTAGGTAGATGTAAGGTAGTTAGGTAGATTTATATATATAGATATTGATCCATATACTGTGCTGGTTACCAGATAGGTAGGATGTAAGGGTAGATTTATCATATATAGATACCATATACTGTGCTGGTTACGGATAGGTAGGATGTAAGGGTAGATTATCATATATAGATATATAGATATATAACTGTGCTGGTTACCGGATAGGTAGGATGTAAGGGTTATTATCATATATAGATTATAAGATACCATATACTGTGCTGGTTACCAGATAGGTAGGATGTAAGGGTAAATTTATCAATATAGATTATTAGATATCACAACTGTGTGCGGTTACCGATAGGTAGGATGTAAGGGTAGATTTATCATATATAGATATAAATATTATATCTGTGCTGGTTACCAGATAGGTAGGATGTAAGGGCAGATTTATCATATATAGATATCATATACTGTGCTGGTTACCAGATAGATAGGATGTAAGGCTAGATTTATCATATATAGATATATAGATACCATATACTGTGCTGGTTACCAGATAGGTAGGATGTAAGGCTAGATTTATCATATATAGATACCATATACTGTGCTGGTTACCAGATAGGTAGGATGTAAGGGTAGATTTATCATATATAGATATATAGATATCATATACTGTGCTGGGTACGGAGCGGAGGTATAATGGTGAGATTTAGGTTAATATATATATATATAATATATATGAGATATCTAATATAGATATATGTATATAGTAATATATAGATATATATATATATATATACACACACACACACACCATATACTGTGCTGGTTACCAGATAGGTAGGATGTAAGGTAGATTTATATATAGTTATAGATCCATATCTGTGCTGGTTACGATAGTAGGATGTAAGGTAGATTTATTGATATATAGATACCATATACTGTGCTGGTTACCGATAGGTAGGATGTAAGGGTAGATTATCATATATAGATATAGATACCATATACTGTGCTGGTTACCGATAGGTAGGATGTAAGGCTAGATTTATCATATATAGATACCATATACTGTGCTGGTTACCAGATAGGTAGGATGTAAGGTGATTTATCATATATAGATACCATATACTGTGCTGGTTACCAGATAGGAGATGTAAGGTAGATATTATATATATATTAGATACCATTATATGTGCTGGTTACCAGATAGGTATGATGTAAGGCTAGATATCATATATAGATACCATATACTGTGCTGGTTACCAGATAGGTAGGATGAAGGGTAGATTTATCAATATAGATATATAGATATCTATACTGTGTGGGTACCGATAGGTAGGATGTAAGGGTAGATTTATCATATATAGATATAGATACCATACTGTGCTGGTTACCAGATAGGTAGGATGTAAGGGTAGATTATCTATATAGATACCATATACTGTGCTGGTTACCAGATTAGGGATGTAAGGGTAGATTTATCATATATAGATATATAGATACCATATACTGTGCTGGTTACCGGATAGGTAGGATGTAAGGGTAGATTTATCATATATATATATATAGATACCATATACTGTGCTGGTTACCAGATAGGTAGGATGTAAGGGTAGATTTATCATATATAGATATATAGATACCATATACTGTGCTGGTTTAAGGATAGGTAGGATGGAAGGGTAGATTTATCATATATAGATATATAGATCCATATATGTGCTGGTTACCGGATAGGTAGGATGTAAGGGTAGATTTTATCATATATAGATAATAGATACCATATACTGTGCGGGTTACCGGATAGGGAGGAGTAAGGATAGATTTATCATAGATAGATATATAGATACCATATACTGTGCTGGTTATCGATAGGTAGGATGTAAGGGTTTAGATTTATCATAATAGATACCATATACTTGCTGGTTACCAGATAGGTAGGATGTAAGGTAGATTTATCATATATAGATATAGATATCATATACTGTGCTGGTTACCAGATAGGTAGGTGTAAGGTAGATTTATTCATATATAGATACCATATACTGTGCTGGTTACAGATAGGTGAGATGTAGGTAGATTTATCATATATAGATATATGTATCATATACTGTGCTGGTACCAGATAGGTAGGATGTAAGGTAGTTAGATTTATTCATATAGATATATAGATATCATATACTGTGTGGTTACCAGATAGGTAGAGTGTAAGGTAGATTTATCATATATAGATATATAGATACCATATACTGTGCTGGTTACCAGATAGGTAGGATGTAAGGGTAGATTTATCATATATAGATAATAGTAAATATACTGTGCTGGTTACCGGATAGTAGGATGTAAGGGTGATTTATCATATATAGATATATAGATACCATATACTGTGCTGGTTACCGATAGGTAGGATGTAAGGGTAGATTTATTATATATATAGATATATAGATCATATACTGTGCTGGTTACCAGTAGGTAGGATGTAAGGGTAGATTTCATAATAGATATATATAGATACCATATACTGTGCTGGTTACCAGATAGGTAGGATGTAAGGGTAGATTTATCATATATAGAGATCCTATACTGTGCTGGTTACCAGATAGGTAGGATGTAAGGGTAGATTTATCTATATAGATATATAGATACAATACTGTGCTGGTTACCGATAGGTAGGATGTAAGGGTAGATTTATCATATATAGATATATAGATATCATATACTGTGCTGGTTACCAGATAGGTAGGATGTAAGGGTAGATTTATCATATATAGATATAGATATCATATACTGTGCTGGTTACCAGATAGGTAGGATGGAAGGGATATTATCATATATAGATATATAGATATCATATACTGTGCTGGTTACCAGATAGGTAGGATGTAAGGGTAGATTATCATATATAGATATATAGATATCATATACTGTGCTGGTTACCAGATAGGTAGGATGTAAGGGTAGATTTATCATATATAGATATTAGATATCATATACTGTGCTGGTTACCAGATAGGTAGGATGTAAGGGTAGATTATTCATATAAGATATATAGATATCATATACTGTGCTGGTTACCAGATAGGTAGGATGTAAGGGTAGATTATCATATATAGATATAAAGAATCATAACTGTGCTGGTTACCAGATAGTAGGATGTAAGGGTAGATTTATCATATATAGATATATAGATATCCATATACTGTGCTGGTTACCAGATAGGTAGGATGTTAAGGGTAGTTTATAGATTTATATATATAGATATATCCATATACTGTGCTGGTTACCAGATAGGTAGGATGTAAGGGTAGATTTATCATATATAGATACCATATACTGTGCTGGTTACGGTTAGGTAGGATGTAAGGGTAGATTATCATATATAGATATATAGATATATATACTGTGCTGGTTACCGGATAGGTAGGATGTAAGGGTTGATTATCATATATAGATTATAAGATACCATATACTGTGCTGGTTACAGATAGGTAGGATGTAAGGGTAAATTTATCAATATAGATATAGATATCACAACTGTGTGCGGTACCGATAGGTAGGATGTAAGGGTAGATTTATCATATATAGATATAAAGATATTATATCTGTGCTGGTTACCAGATAGGTAGGATGTAAGGGTAGATTTATCATATATAGATATAATATACTGTGCTGGTTACCAGATAGATAGGATGTAAGGTAGATTTATCATATATAGATATATAGAACCATATACTGTGCTGGTTACCAGATAGGTAGGATGTAAGGCTAGATTTATCAATAAGATATATAGATACCATATACTGTGCTGGTTACCAGATAGGTAGGATGTAAGGCTAGATTTATCATATATAGATACCATATACTGTGCTGGTTACCGGATAGGTAGGATGTAAGGGTAGATTTATCATATACAGATACCATATAGTGTGCTGGTTACCGTATAGGTAGGATGTATGGGTGGAGTTATCATATATAGATATCATATACTGTGCTGGTTACCGGATAGGTAGGATGTAAGGGTAGATTTATCATATACAGATATATAGATATCATATACTGTGCTGGTTACCAGATAGGTAGGATGTAAGGGTAGATTAATCATTTATAGATATAAAGATATCATATACTGTGCTGGTTACCAGATAGGTAGGATGTAAGGGTAGATTTATCATATATAGATATATAGATACCATATACTGTGCTGGTTACCAGATAGGTAAGATGTAAGGGTAGATTTATCATATATAGATATATACTGTGCTGGTTATCAGATAGGTAGGATGTAAGGGTAGATTTATCATATATAGATATCATATACTTTGCTGGTTACTGGATAGGTAGGATGTAAGGGTAGATTTATCATATATAGATATATACTGTGCTGGTTATCAGATAGGTAGGATGTAAGGGTAGATTTATCATATATAGATATATAGATACCATATACTGTGCTGGTTACCAGATAGGTAGGATGTAAGGGTAGATTTATCATATATAGATATATAGATACCATATACCGTGCTGGTTACCAGATAGGTAGGATGTAAGGGTAGATTTAAACCTGCTGCGTGAGCAAGCTCGCTGATTCATGTGTGTAAGCACAGCTTAGAGGTAACATTGTAATGTAGGCCATACATACAATTTTCCAACAACCTGCTGGGACAATTATTTTACAATTGATATGGTGCAGGCTGAGGAACAACCCAGGAATGTCTGCTGGTCAGATATTAGAATTAGATTAATTTGATAATCAAACAAGAAATTGAACTAATGTAGGGACAGTGCATAACATAAAGCAACAGTAGGTCCCAACCAGGTTCAAATCAGATATAAATTCTCCCCTTTCTTTGTGCTTTGGTTAAAAAGATCAATGCAATGAACTTTTTTGTTTTGTTTGAGTTCCAGAAAGTTACAGACCCGTATCCACTGGGTGCAAAATTCTCTAAAATATTATAGCAACACTCAACCCAATTCAGTCAATTTATAAAATTCCTTTATTTATAGAGCTGGGTACACACTGTACAGATAAAGGACATTATGTCGTGATCGGCTACGAGTGTGTCCAAAACTGACCGACAGTGATCGGTATTGTGTGTGGCAGCACCGACTAATCTTCCCTATACTTATAGAGGAATCCCTCTGGGCTGTGTGTAGCCATATATTTAGCAGATCACAGACATAATCTTACAGATTCCTTTTGTGATCTGCTAAATATCTGTACTAAATAGCTGCACCCAGCTTAAAGGGCATGTCAATTATCAGTTACCTGCCCCCAATGCCAACTGATGTATTCAGCACTTTATTACCTGCATTACTAACCAGATATTTAAGGATTATTATTGTCCCCATTCTGGCAGAGTAAACTGGCCCCTCCCTCCATGCAGTCAATCAAGGCTCCGACAACTGACTTTCAATGATTGACTGCGGTTTTACCTGCTGCTTCCTCTGCACATGCTCAAGCTTATAAAAAGCTCATTGAGCAGAGGGAGGAGGCAGATACCTTTGCCAGAAAGGTAGAAATTTTTAAATATCGGATTACAAATGCAAATAATAAACTGGTAAAAATAGCAGATTTTTGTATTATGGGTGGACATGCAATTAAAGCTATCATATCTAACAACACCTACAAAGCAAAATTGTAGCTACCATTGAGCTAACCTCACTTATCTTCAGTGCAGACCCTACTGTATTTTTGACTGTACAAAATCTGTGACAAAATAAAAGGTGGGCTGGTAAAGAATGAGCTTGGAGTGTTATTCACTAATACAATGTTTTTTAAATTGTTTCTGTATCAATAAATATGGATTAATTGCTAAATTATGACTTGGTAGCAGTGTACAGGGGCGGGACATTCAACATCACTTTTCTGGATCTTAGAATTAGAAATCACACAAAAGTTAACACCAACTCTAATTTATCTTTCATGATCTGGCAATTATTGGTGCCATTAGGAGAATATTTCCTTTAAACTTTAAGAACTTCAAAATAAAATGCTAATGGGTTAATACAATAGGTGAAAGTTTGGCTATGCTATGGTAACCAGTTAGATGTACACCTTACATTGCAGATTGCCATTGTTCAACTTCAATAGCCTTCATTTAAATTGAAAAAATAATATTTTAGATTACTCAAAGATAATTGGTTTATTGTGTCCAGGTCATTACCCATACTGTATATCTAGGTTTATGGATATGTAAGCTTACAATGCCACATAAGAAAACAATTTAAAAGGACAACTGTGCTAATCTTGCTCCAACCCCCTTGTGGCCTGGGTCCTAACCAATGGGAAGACAGGTTCTGGGTAGGGAGGGTGGGAGCTTAAACAATACAGTTGTACTTTAAGTGAAATCATTTTATAAACATGGACATAGAAGTAGATGGAGGTTAGAAGAGCTAACACCCAAATTTCATATAAATAAAGGTATGACAGAACTCTCTAAATAAAATGGGCTTTTTTTTATCAAACATTTTTATATGCAGGCAATATATATACATTCCAAGCATTTAAGGGTAAATTAAAATAAAATATAACAAGACAAGACATCATCATAGGTGTCTTGTTTTCACAAGTCCAATTTTGCAGTTTATACTCAACATGTAAAATTCTTTAGGATAAATCAACAGAAAGCTCTAAACTAACAACTGTCATCCAGAGTTCTAATGTTAAGAATAAAAAAAATGAGCTTTTCCTGCACACATATAAAGAGAAAAAAATGTAGCTTCTCTGTATCATACATCAGGAGTGAGATAACTCATGTTATTAATCTGCAGAAAAAAGTCAGATGCCCTCAAAATGTTTTTTAACTGTATTAAACCTTTAAAAAGCTCTAATCTGATTGGCTCCTGCAAACTAATTGCATGAGCACATTTTTGCACCTTTTATTAAATTAGCCTGAATATGTGTTTAATAAAATATGGAATCCTACAGTGCTGAATATAAGTATTAATAGTATATATGTTAAGAGGGGCTTTTTCAGTCTGCTTTTTTGATTAGTTGGCCAGCAATAGAGGTAGGATCCCTCCACTCTGCATACCTACCTTAAATTAAAATGTTGGTATTAAGGGTAACTGTGGTTCAACTTTAGGATAAGTTGATACCTTTTGATCACGGAGTAACACTTAATTTTTTCAGACAAGCTTTTGAGAGATACACTTCTCTCTTCTTCAGGTCAAGCAGTACTACTTGACCTGAGGAAGTGTACTGTTTGACCTGAGGAAGAGAGAAGTGTATCCCTCGAAAGCTTGTCTGTAAAAATGAACTGTTAGGCCAAGGCCACACTACAACGCACCAAATCGCGCACATAATCACGAGCGTTATCGCACAAGATTTTGTGCGCGATTCTTGAGCGTTTCTCGTTTGCGCGTGATTTTGCTGTTTTCCGTTATGAAAACGCATGTGTTAACACACCAAAAATCGTTACCAAAACGCAAACGGACGCACAATCGCATGCGCATTGGAAATCACGGGGATTTCCGCGATTACCATTTTATCAAAAATTGCGGGCTCAAACGCGCTAGTGTGGCCTAGCCCTAAGTCCGTAATAAAAAGGTATCACCTTATCCTACAGTACTCATCCCTTTGTATATACTGGACTCATACGGCTACAACCATTTTATCTTCAACTTTATATTATAAACTGGAATACAGCTTACATTTCTTGTAATTCATTCCCGCTGTATAGAAATAGAAATGATAAATCAAAGTTAAACCGATAATTACACCATATGAACACAAGAGGGCAGAATTTGTTATTGTATTGATCAGGTCAACATTGAATATTTGTAGCAATACAAAGCAGCAGAAAGGAATGTGGCAAAATGGTCTGTATTTTTTTATACTGTATAAATATCTTTACTTTCAAACATGCCTTCAAGTACTTAGATTTCCATTCAATCTAGTTCTAGGTCAGAGATTATCAACCTTTCACTTTTACTGACCTTGGAAGTGTGTCTAGCTATTATCCAGGTTGTATAAGAGTCAGTATTATTTGGTAATTTATTAAATCCTTTACTATTTTTTCTCAAGAGGATTAAAGGATGACCAACCCAAAACATATTTTGCAATGGCTTAAAGCTCTGCAACTGCATATCAAAATGACATATATTTTGCAGATATACAGAAAGTATTTTGAGATACTCCTCTAGTTTAATGATCCCGGGTATGCTCAATGTGATTATCACAGGGAGAAAGAGGGGGGGATAATATCCTTTGCTATAAGGGGATTACAACAGCAAGGGGAAAAAATATACATAGTAGGGCTTTCTGTAGAGAAAGATGTTTCATTTTAAACATGTTTATCTATAGTTCCAAATAATAGAAAAAAACAAGTAAATAGTCAGCTGTTTCTGAGCTATATTTTGGGTAATATATGTCCTAGGCTGGAGAAATTGGCTTGTCCCTCATACAGTATGGTACCACAGCCTATTATTTATAACACAGGGATAATTTCACCATGCCTCTTTGTGAACAAACACCTCCCAAATTCACCTTCCATAGTTTTAAAAAGCCCCACACTATTTTGGGTCCACATAATAGGGTAATAATAATAATACTATATTTTAAATCCACCCCACTGAAACTGAGCGAGTAAGTTTTCTCTTTTGTAAATACATTTTTTACATTACATTTTTTAGCTGTTATTGCCCTGCCTTGGGGCTGTTTGCTGTCTCTATGTGCACCCATAAAAGTAGGGTATGTTGTTATTTGCATTAGTTTCAAACTTTCCACTAACGTTATCTTATAGAATTCACCAATCTGTTTGGAATTGTAGTTTTAGAAACAATAACATTTTTGTACCATTTTTTGTAAGCATTACTTTTCTGCAAAGAACAACATATTAAAAACAATAAACCATTTTAAAGATTTATTTTTAGATATTTCCCCCAATATGCATATCTCCCAAAAAAATATATTGTGCGGGGGGGGGGGGGGGGGGGTTGGAATGTTCCTGCTTCTTAAAGGGAAACTTAACCTTATTGCCACCTCCCTGTAAATAATGGAACCCAGGAAATGCAGGGTTATTAACACTTTTCATACCTGCCTCCTATTATCTGCGTATGTGTGCCTTTAACAAAGATAGAATGCAGATCGGGATAGCTCACTGATCAGCTGTTCTGAAGCCACAAATGGAGTGCCAGTAGGTAAGTTTAACACTGCATAGCCTAAATTCTGTAACTCACAGGGACATAAGAAAAAGAAATTAGTACTTCCCTGTGAATTAGAAATCCTCCTGGAAGAAACTCAAAATTTTAGTTTAGTGTCCATTCAAGGGTTTTACCATAACCATAAAACTTTTGTAAATGAAAGCCTTAAAAAAGTGAAAAGTCCTTAAATATCTTCTGGCGCAAAACGTAACCTATTGACTTTTATTGCGTTCTAATGCTGTAAAGAGGATTGTTAAAATAAGGGGTGGGGGTTGAAAAATATCATTGATGACATGATCTATGGATTTGCACATGTCAGGTCACTAAGCAAAACACATTTTAATGCTTTGCTCCTTTATGTAGAAATTGAGCAGCCACAGAATGAGGCTTTGCAGCTGAAGCCAGCATCACACGCTTCCACATTGCCAGTCACGGTTGGTTTAAAGTTTTAAGAAACCATATTTGTCCTGGAAAAATGTGAGGTCATGACAAGCAGTGGTGTGATTTTTTAAGACCACACAAGACCAAACACAGAACAAAAGAAAAAGGGAAAAAAAAATTTAAGAGGAAAATTAGCTTTTTAATGTCACTTTCCCTGAAGTAACTGCTGCCTTTATTAGTGCCCAGGCAGATAAAGTTCAAAGGAAATGAGTAAAAATGCTTAAATATTTCCTTTTCTAAACCCCTCGAAAAAAAGTGTGTCTATTCGAAGGGGATGATTTCAGGTTAAAGCCAGAGTACAAAGTGGACGTTTCGCCCAATGATTTGTTCATATGTGGGCATTTGGTCGGGCATTGTTGATGATCTGCCACGTCAAATCATCGACACCCAACTTAATGTCCATAAAAGAACAAATTGTTGGGCAAAATTATTATTATTGTGGATTTATATAGCACCAATATCTTCCATACAGCTTTACAATTACATGTATGCATTCACATCAGGCCCTGCACTGATGTGAATGCAATTTACAATCTAAGCACATTTATTTGACACATACAACCTATCAGTATGTCTTTATGATGGTGGGAGAAACTGGAGTGCACGGAGGAAACTCACACAAGCACAAGTAGAACATACAAACTCCTTGCAAGCATGGGGAGAACATTCAAACTCCTTGCAAGCACGAGGAGAACATTCAAACTCCTTGCAAGCACGAGGAGAACATTCAAACTCCTTGCAAGCACAAGGAGAACATTCAAACTCCTTGCAAGCACGAGGAGAACTTTCAAACTCCTTGCAAGCACGGGGAGAACATTCAAACTCCTTGCAAGCACGGGGAGAACATTCAAACTCCTTGCAAGCATGGGGAGAACATTCAAACTCCTTGCAAGCATGAGGAGAACATTCAAACTCCTTGCAAGCACGAGGAGAATACCGTATTCAAACTCCTTGCAAGCACAAGGAGAACAAACAAACTCCTTGCAAGCATGGGGAGAGCATACAAACTCTTTGCAAGCACGGAGAGAACATACAAACTCTTCGCAGCATGGGGACAACATTCAAACTCCTTGCAAGCACAGGGATAACATACAAGCTCCTTGCAAGCATGGGGAGAACATTCACCCCATTGCAGATGTGTCCAAGGGTGGATTCAACATCAGTTCTAGCCACTGAGCCATTGTGCTTCCCATTACTCGTGCTTTCTTGAGCTAGGCACAAATATGTGTGTCTGTACCTAGCATTAATCAATAAGAGAAACAAGATTTGTGTTAAATTACAACTCCTAGCATGTAGTTTAGTGGTTTTAGCAAATTTACGCCCCTGTCTTAGGCCACCACAGTCACACTGCAGGGATTTTGTTTTGTTTTAAGATGCCCTTAAACAGGATTAGATTCATAAAGCATTTGTACAATTGGTCACTAGGTTACTAGGATTGCTGAACATGGCAACATATCACAGAATTCACAGGAAGCCATAGCAAGCACAAGCAATAAATAGCAGCTGTCTGGGTTATAACAGCAAGTCTTTTTTCAAACACATTCTATTTATAGTGATCTACTATACTAAACGCTAATTTATGTGTTACGGAACATCCCCATTAGGGCTTTATTTATAGCGCCATTTTTAATATTTCACTATCATCTAAACACGAGAGAAGCTGTTAATGGGGATGTAGATAGGACACTGGACATGTAGCCAACAATTAAAGGGTATGTCCACCCTCCAAAGGAAAATTTAAATCTAACCTAATTACTGTTCCCTCTGCCAGTCCGGACCCTTCTGTTGCTTGCTGTACAAAGTAAAGACACGGAGCAGCAGCAGAAGACAGCCAAGGGAACGAGTGCTGGTAAGTATATTTAGAAGCCTCAAACACTTTTAAACCTAGCAAGGTCTAGGTTTTGGGGGTTAATTAGGTTAGATTAACCCCAAAAACCTACGTTTGGGGGTGGACTTGCCCTTTAAATAAAATCTACCAACTACACAGTTTAGGTTTAAGTTAACAACTGTATGCAATGTTAATTGCTGATCGCTGTCCATCTATACAGAGATAATAAAAGTATTAAGCCAGTAGCAAAACATTTTCTACAGGCAAAACATGATATATCTATGTTTAAATATATAGGTCTATATAGGTCATATACCAGCCCTTAAAAGGGACGGAGATCAATCAAAACATCTCCTCCAAAGAGACGTATTCTGGATCAAAAAATGAGGTATACTCAGTCCAGGAAGCTTTAAATGAATACTGTTCTTATAAATGTTCTTTTGGATGTAAGACACAAGTAATAGTTGAATATAGTATAGAAATAACATGTTATTAGAAGAATTATGTTTAAAGGCAAGGTGTTAATCTTTAAAGGGAAAGACAGTAACTGAAACACGAATCAAAGAAGACGGAGCGTGCACACCGATCCTAATGGAATTGGAAGCCTCGTAAATTAAAATCACATCTTTATTGTCAATACATTGAAAACGTCCTAAACACCTGACGCGTTTCATACAATTCTGTACTTAATCATAGGTGGAGAAAAAAAGACAGTAACTGCACTATAAATATCTTTATTTTACATTTTGAAGGGTAAAGAAATTGCACTTTGTAATTATGCAAAATTTAGGTTGTTATTAATGATTTTATATAAGATAATTGCACTTTATAATGTTACATCATTTTAATGATTTTTAAAAATGATAAAGTTCTGAAGATACACAACGACATCCAATTTAATATATTAGAAACATATGTTTGGAATATGATGATTTCACCGAGAGCACTTTGGTATTGCACCACGCCCACTATGTTTTATGCAATGGGAGGAGACTATTATTGTTAAAGGGCCATCCCCATCCCTAAAATATAACCCCATACTAGCCCCACTTTGTTATTTAAAAATATCCTTACCTTAAATCTCTGCCCCTTATGGTTCCCCTGCAGTGTGTGTCCAAAGTCCAAGAAAATTGAAAAGTAGTGGCTGTTTTCCTATACAAAGGTCTCTGCCTCCTGTCTAGCCTCTGGGAGGCATGCTGGTATGCGCAGTGGAGCCTTCCACACCCCCACCCCTCCATCCGGATCCATCCTTTGCTCTAGCTAACCCCTGCCCACCCCCAACCGCTGCATTAGTTTTTCATTAGTTTTCCGGTTTCATTAGTTTGAAACCGGACCCGAACTTCTGGAACAGAACCGGATCGCAAGTATGTTTCCTTCATATGTGCAATCAGCTGTTTAAAAACGTCTGGTCGCTGCACAGATTGTGGAGGCTGCGCCGCTTTAGAGATCTTTGTCGAAGGAGTCAGGGGCCTGGCCTCCATCTCGCGGGGGGCCCTTTAGGTACGCCCCTACCTCTGTTTGCGACTTCCTTGCGCCTCGGGAGTTAAGAGCTGCACATATAATTTGGCTTCTTTTTTTAAAGAACTAATGTGGTGGTTGCGGGGGGGGCTACAACATATTAAAAGTTAAAATTTACAGTGGACATGCCCTTTAAAGCACACAGTTTGTATGCTATTTTCCATACCAGCTTGATAAAGGTCCAAGGATCAGGACCGAAACATTGCTATTTGTACATGGAATAAATTGAAAAAGACCCTGTTGAGTGACCTTTGTTTGAATTACGGTATTGCTATATACTTCAGCCTTAAGGAAGCACCAGGGGCAGGTATAAATATTTACTGAAAAATAAGGGAGAGTGGCCACTACACCAAAGGCGTGTGTGTGTGTATACAAGTGTCTGTTACTTGCATGAACTTGGCGTATTGTGCAAACTCTATGCTGTTTTGCAGAGGACTCATCGAACAGTTTCTTTCTAGGTACTTTAGAACATAAACAATCAGCGATGAAGGAAAATATTCCAGTCTATGCAACTTACAAAGGGTCCTATGTGCGGACACACGTGCACACACATTAAATCAAAAATAGGAGAATTTGATTTGCTGAAAGATACAAAAGCTTTTTGACACGCTGCCTGTAATATCAATAAATTGTGAAAACGGAGGCCTGTAGACAGGTACTGTACATTATATCCAAACAAGAAGAAAAGGTAGAACACCGGTAAAATTGGGACAATTCTTCTTGAGTAACAAAAGCTTTATTCCAAAAAACTCAGCACCATAGGGAATAAGACTCTCCTGTGTGTGGTCCGCTGGAGGTTGAGCCAGGTACGGCACACTGTTGTATCTCTTTATACTGTACATTATATAGCAATACTATGGGATGGGACCCACATTTACACGGTTTATGGGTGTTAACTACTGTGACAATTGTTGAATAAAAATCTTGTGAATAAAGTTACATACACATTGATAAATAATTGATCCAACGATCTTTACCTAAGCAACCTATTCTGTTTATTTAAGAGGGGGTAGGTCAGGGGACTGCATGCGCCCCAGGAGAACAAAGGGTGATGCTCCCCAACATAACTTAGCAAACCGGCAGGACAAATAACTAAATGTTGTCATGTGAAGCCTCTACACACACAGATTGTTGGCCATGTGGTCATTTGCTCCAACAATCAACGTGTGTACAGGTCTTTAATCCAAAGTCAGAAAAGTCTATTATTAAAGATGAAAGTCTACCCACTTTCATAATGGTTAGCACAGAGGTACTCTATCCTATTGGGTAGGCTATACACACCCAGGGGGCAGAACAAATGAGATGAGACGAGGGTTTAAAGTAGAGAAGGATTTTTCTCCGACATTGGAATGCTGTATCTTTTTATAGGAATCGTTTAAAAAAGGAATGGGATACGTTTTAAACAATAGGTTCTAAACTAAAAGTAAATAAATATTTACATAAATATTATAGGATTTTAATCAACATGGTGTAAACATCTTTAATATATATTAATCAATTTAGCCATCAGAAAGAAATTCGTATTAAATAGAACACTTTTTATGTTTTTTTTATGTTTGTTTACAGGAATGTCAAATAGAATAGAATGCAGCTTGTTTCGAAGAGACTTTGCTAATATCCAGTACTGTGGCAGATTTAGGGAATAGGGAAAAATCCAATGATTCTGAGTGGTTTATAAAACGTTTACCATTAAACTCACCCTTCACCCCCCCCCCCCCCCCCGTTCTAACTGAGAATTCATAAGGGGAGGTTCTCGTGAAATCATAAGCCATTGCAGTGATTTGGCACTTGTACTTGCACTGTTTGTGGTGAAGTAAGGATTATCTAATGGAGGTTAGCACACTTCCAACAAGTTCAACTTTGAAAACCGAATACGCCCCTTATCTGCAAAAGTCATGGCCTTTCGTTTCCAGCTTCAATCTCCAATGACTCAGATATGTAGCATAGACTAGATTACGTTAAGATAAGGCTGGACAAATCCCAGGAGCCAGACAGCCAATGCCTGGCGGCTATATTAATTGGTTTTCATTTGACGTCTAAGGAACTGGCTGAAAAAAGGCAAATTGGCTCGTTGAGGTGCATGACTTGCTACCGAGATGAAAATGCATTGTCCACCCCTGGGTTAAAATCAAAGACAAACAAAACACAGAACTGCTGAACTATAACGGATAGAGGACACTGGTATCTGTAGCTTAGCTAGTGATAGATTAGCCAGTTTAACAGCACATTAGAAAATAGAACGTCATTCCAGTATTGTTATAGACATTAATCTAATAAGCAAGTCACTACCCTGTTGTAGCAACTATAGCATCAAAAGATAGAAAGGGAGCACCACACAGCAATCAATACTGCAACAATTTTAATAGCAACATGTTTCGGACCACACAGGGTCCTTTCTCAAGCAAATGTGCAAACAAGTGAATGGGTTTAAATAGACAACAACTCCACCCCTGTTCAGAGGATTTCAACCAGGTGTAGCTTCTTATTCGTCATAAGAATCTTGGTGGCATAACACACCTGATAGATAAGTATGTTTTAAGATAGTATTATATTTTAGAAATGCATGTGTATTTATACTTTTTTAACGTGATTTTATAATGCACACTATGCACTTTATAGATATAATGTTTTGTTACACCAGCATTCAGTATCATGCACTTTATGTATTAGATGAGGATGTTTATTGTTTACACTTTGGACTTCTCGATAGAGAATTGCACTGTTTGCTTTTTAATTAGGAAGTTGGACACTGACGAATAAGAAGCTACACCTGGTTGAAATCCTCTGAACAGGGGTGGAGTTGTTGTCTATTTAAACCCATTCACTTGTTTGCACATTTGCTTGAGAAAGGACCCTGTGTGGTCCGAAACATGTTGCTATTAAAATTGTTGCAGTATTGATTGCTGTGTGGTGCTCCCTTTCTATCTTTTGATGCTATAGTTGCTGACCGCTGGGTACGGAGCTGTGAGGGGTAGAGCACTGAAAATACCCATTGGATTTATACACCTATTGATTCATTCGAACGTTACCCTGTTGTAGCAGTAAGGGTTCCTTATGGAATACAAGTGGGTTTGTTTAAAGGGACAGTTCAGTTCACATTCTCTCCCTTGAAAAATCAGTTGATTTCATACCCTTTGCTGTTCCCTGCTGTTGACATTAGTGAGCTGACATTTCAGGTTCTAACGGTCCTTCTTCCCAGAATGCACCACATCCTTGGAATGTTCCTAACAGTAATTTCTACCGATTGGCTGTTGGATGGGTCAAACATGCTCAGATCTCTACTGAGATGGCTCTACTGACCATAACGGTCTCTACTAGGGGTCCTGCAAACAGGAAGTCAGTATTTCAGTTGCATTTATTTATATACAGACAAATACAAAACTGGCAGATTAAGGTCATTGGGATGAAAAAAATACTGCTCTTTTTTCTGAAAAGCATATGTATTTGCAATGAACTTCCCCTTTAAATAACAACAGCTGAGGCTGTTTGACAACACGAGAGAGTAAAATGTCCAAGTACCAACATCATTCTGGCCTCAGTTCAAGGTTCTAACTGGAGCATACTGGGCCCTCAGGCTAGCTTTGCACTCGGTACTGACCTAGAACGACCTGCCTGCATCTGTGGTATTCCCAGGGCTTGGCAGATTGAGATCTATTAACCAGAGGACACTTACAATTGACACACAAATTTAGCGGTCAGACTCAGGGAAGTGATAATAAACAGCACATCCTGCTTCTAATCACACTGGATTAATAAAAATCCTTCCACAGAAGCACAACAGTAAAGCTAGGTACACACCTAGCGATTTTTCCTCCTGACCGACCGTTCGATACTTTCGAACGGTCGGCCAGGAGGAAGGACTGTCGGTCGCGGCAAAAGCAGCCGCGTCCGATAGTCACCGCGACCGATCGTGCGGTCCATAGAGGACCGCACGATCGGACGAGGTTTTCCACCCTGTCCGATCGTCCTTTCGTCCGATTCGGACGAACGGTCGATCGGACATGGGCACATTCGGATTCGATAATTTCGGTCCGATCGACCGATACACTGAACTATCGGTCGATCGGACCGAAATATCTAATCGTGTGTACCCAGCTTAAGGGGCAGCAGAAATGTCTTGACAGGGATGATTATAAGATACATAAGCAGACACCTATATTATCTATCACTCAATCCGTGTCACCCACTCTGGATACCCAATAGGCTTTACTGTCCACACTGTCAAAAAGTCTTTTACGGAATTATACAGATTTTTTCATAGCTTTGTTTGTTGGCCAGTTCCTTTCTGCTTGTTGCAAGGCTTTATACACCAACGAGAAACCAAAGTCCAATGCACTCTAGTTCAAACTGTGGGTGCTTAATCCTCATATATCCAACACTCCATGGATGAAATTTCACAGTAGATAAAACAGATTGAGGGTCGCACTCCAAAATCAGTTGAATACTTTATTTAGCGACCAACATCAAAAACTCAACGTTTCGGGGGGAAAGACAAGTGCCCCCTTCCTCACCTAATAAAGTAAAGTATTCAACTGATTTTGGAGTGCGACCCTCAATCTGTGTTCTCTACTTTATACCAATGAACATGTCTTTTGTCTGCTTTCAATTGACTCTACTGTCAATCTATTGTTTGCTACCCCTTAAACGAAATCACAATATGTTTTGTTTTTTAAATTCTGGGGAAAGTGTTTTCATGCTCTTTAACACAAGCAGAGTTATTCAATAAAACTTCTTATCGTTTAAAATGGTGCTAATTTTGTCCCAACCAATCAGATGTTAGCTTTCAAATGTTAAATAGGATCTAATTGGCTGGGGCAAAATTAGCACCATTTTAAACGATAATTGAATGGTTCAGGACCATGTACCTTAATCAACAGATTAAACTTCAATGGGATATGCCTGAAGGTGTGGGAAGGCTAAGCCAATCCTACCACAGTATGTGTGACGAACAAACAGAAAACATGTGAATAAATTAAGATGTATAGATCTGATTAGATTGTAAGCTCTTCAGGGCTGGGCCTGAATATGCAGAGTGTGTAGCGTTATATAATAAAGTACATACATACATACATGTTTTGAGAAAAAGTAATAAATAAATAAAGTAAAATACTGTTTGACCTGGACACTGGTGGCCAAACATGTCCAAAACTGTGGCTCAAGGACTGTCAGTTATGACATTTTTAGCTCCTACCAGGGACCAAATCCGTAAAAACTTTTAACAACTTCATTTGAGCAGGGTTCAGTGCCCATGATATGGTGTTTCCTTATATTGAAACACCAATATATTTTTCAAACTTATATTTGAAAAACAGTAAATATGCTAAATTAAGGAAGTCGGGTACTGTACTAAAGTGGAGCAATTTCAAGTTATGTCCTAGGTCTTATTGCGCCCTGCATTTATTTTATGACAGCAATAAGTCCTTCTAAAGCCTTAAAATGTAGCAGCAAAGTGCTTTAATAGGCATGTCTAAAATATCCGGCCCGGACAAAGTATAATTACCCTGAGTTGCTGATCGCTTTAGATTTTATAACACTTTAACATTTGCCTTTTCATAATAGACACACTGGCTGTTATGTTTCCTAATGTGTATCCTGTGAGCGCAACTATACTGTAAGAGCGCATTGGAAAAATTATAATAGCTTCTTCACGTCTTGTCTTTAGATTAAAGATAAGGTCAGATCCATAGTTTGAAAAAGTCCAAAACTCTATTTAAGGGTAAAAGTAAAAAAAATCCAAAACGCTAGAAAATAATCTTGTTTGTTCTTGAAGAGATGACATTTTATTACAACGTTTGCTACTTTTAAATGGGTTACAGAAAATGATTTGGCCCAAAGTTTATCACCCCATAATATGCCAAGGAATGAACACCTGCCTGGGGATGTTTTGCCAATTCTTATATTAGGTTTGGAAGCTTCCTGTATGTTCCTGTGCATTGGGCACAAAAAAATACAGCGACTTCTTGCATATGTAATGTACTGTGCACTACAATCCTTAAAGGACAACTCCACCCTCATAAGAACATCTTTTAGAAAGAATGGCCTCTTTAAAATATGTTGATATATCATAGTTTGTCCTATGAATTCATTACTGTATGCCTGCTATGCTTCTGGATGTCTCATGGAAACGGAGCAATTTAGTGACCAGAACTGAGCCTGTACTGAGCCTGGGCATGCTCAGAAGAGGCAGCTATGAGATTAACATTCAGTCATTGGCTGTGATGTCAACTGTCAAATCCATAACTGACAGTTACTAACTGGAACAACCAGGAAGCAGAAACAAGGGAAACAGGACATTGTGCGGGATTTCAGGTTAGACTTATATATTTCAGGTTTCAAACTATTACCGTTTAGGGTTTTGGGGGGTGATTTACCTATATATAACTTTTCATTTTGGGACTGGACTTGCCCTTTAAGAAACGCCATATTTGATAATAAAAAAAAGAATGAACATAGGATATAATGTATTGTATGCTTATAAAAATACACATGCAATCTAATTTACTAGATAAATATTTTCTCTACCACACGTTTAATACCATACTTCTTGGGATGAAGCCTTAGTTAAATGTAGCATTTGGGGTTATTACTTCTGAAACAACAGATGGTGGCACTTCCACCTTTCCTTCAAAAATGCTATCAGAACTCTTTCTAAAATCATGTTACCAGGCCTAACAAATTGGGGCATGCTTGGAATGTTGACATTTTGGACGAATGAAATCTGTAAATGGTATTTACAACAGCAGTCCAATTTCATATTAGACTGGCATCCCACACAACAATTTCAGAATTGAACAACAGAAGGCAGAGCACCTTGACATAAAGCAGTAATATGCGACTTATCTCTTATTTTGATATAGTTGCTGGAAAATTTACCTAACATGGGGATTGTGCTTTATTTCCCAGCATTCCAGTATCACACAGTTTGGCCAATAACCATTAAGTTCTTTCCACATGCTCAATCCCAAGCTATTGCAGAAACTTGTTACAGATAGTCATGCCCACTAGTGGTCTCTAGCCTCAATGTACTGCCATTTATGTTAGTGGGATTTTTGGGGGAGGGGGTGGAAAAAAACGTGGGTTTAGTTCTCCTTTCAAGTACTTTGTGCTCCTGAAAGCCAAACACTGAAAATAGGCTGATTAAAGAGACCATAATAAATGTGGAAATCTTAAAAATGCATATTGAATATCAACTGTCTAACACATAATTGAACTAAAAACTAAGATAATGTTCTACTTACCTCTCAAGCCATTTCCACTGCAAGTAACGTGAAAAGTACATGCTTTCTTGGAAGTCCACAAACGGTACACCACTCAAGTAATCATGGACAACTCTGCAACAACAAAAACTCAAGATTAGCAATTAATGATTTTTTTTAATTTCCTTTCAAATTCATTAAAACCTTTAATAACATAAAGCAGACAACATTTTTTACCATAAAGCAGACTACAATTTACCATGAAGCAGACTACAATTTACCATAAAGCAGACAAGATTTTACCATAAAGCAGACAAGATTTTACCATAAAGCAGACTACATTTTACAATGAAGCAGACTACATTTTAAAATAAAGCAGACTTCAATTTACCATAAAGAAAACTACATTTTACCATAAAGCAGACTTCATTTTACAATAAAGCAGACTTCATTTTACAACAAAGCAGACTACATTTTTTTCCATCTTTTTGGAGGGTTTTGCCAGTAAAACGAAATTTATAATTGATAAATAAATAATCCCAATAATTTCAGAGGAAACATAAGGTGAACCAAGGAAAGTTATCATAGTGTGTTTTCCATGTTGATCTAATATTGGGCTGCCTAGTTGAATTACCTTTCAACAATTGCCCATCTGAACCATTCATTTTTTAATTGAATGTTAATCACAAAATGATCGGCCCAGGCAGTTGGCAGAATGTCTTGAAACTGTCAACAAGTGTGTACCTTGCATTAGTGTTTAATGTTAAAAAAGGAACTTCAGGGTAATTTCCAATAGTATTTAGTGTCTCTTATATTGGATTAGGAAACAAGAGAAAAACGGTCATTCACTGACTGTACCTTAAGATAGCATCACCATTCTTACACCTTTTAATACCAAAATATCCTGTGGTTTATGAAAACACAGGTTGACACTATCTACCAATATTATAAAATGTTTTATCTATGACAACAAGCAGACATTTCAACCCTTTTCATCATGCATTTAAACCATCTCTCTAGTGAATGACAGATGTTTCCTTAAAGGACAACTTCACTCACCAAAACCTCGCTCCACCGTCGGAAAGTACCCAGGGTGAGGACCTAAACCGCCCTGTCCTCACCCCTGGGTTCACTTTCTAACTCTAGATTTGCTCTAGATTTTGACTCTAGATCTAGTTTTATTTGATCCTGAAGTCGTCGGCAACTAGGCCAATGAGGAGACCAGCTCTAAAGGAAGCATGTCTTCTTATTAGCTGGATCGCAAATGCGAAAGTCAGTGGGCCACCTAAGGAAACTTTAGGTAACAAACAGAAAATGATCCTCAGGCAGCAGATATTTATATACATTGTGTAGGATCAACCATGTAGAGAGGACACACTAATCCTCAGACTTGATAGCACAACATTTTCAGGCCTTACTGGTCTTTCATCAGGTGCAGTTATAAAGTATAACTGCATCTGATAAGAGACCTGTAAGGTAACATAGTAACTGAGGCTGAATAAAGACATCAAGTCCAACCTATTTACCCTTGTCAGGAAAGTGTGTAGTGACTTGGCAAGAAAGGGTTAACTATTGGTATTAGTTCTTGCAAAGGACCAATAAAAATACCATTCCACCCTGGAACAGTCCTGTTGGTTATATTGCGATTAGTGAAGGATGGAACCAGATCTTCTTTTCCAGACAATGTTGGGCCAAACCGTGTATCTGGAATTCTCTTCAGCTAGGGGTCTGGTGGGTACTTTAAGAGGTAATTTTAAGGACAACCATACTTGTAAAATAAATGTATTTCGGTATTGGAATATGCAAGACAGAAACCAATATTATATTTGTGAATGGAAAGGAAGGCCCATTAATATCATACCCAACATGCAGCCCTTATTCCCTTACCAAGGCGAGTTATTAATATCTTGGGAAATATGGATTACACACAGGTCATGTTTGGTATTGGAGAAATTGATAATTAATACAGGAGAGGAATATGTGGTCAATATCCCAATACAATGTACATATCTACATTTATATGGAATCTGCCTAACTGAGGGGGAATGAATGCTTTTGGCTAGTCGTAAATCTGGACATTCCTAGACACTCCCACCTCCTGCATAACCAGAGAAGGGGAGTGGTTCATGAAATGGTTTAATGTGAATATTTTTATCCTTTTTATTTTCTATAACTGTTGTACCTATTGTATGTCATTTTATTATAACACCATTTACTTTTATTTTTGTATTATATGTACTGTCCACCTTTTGGAATATTAAATCTAAAATGTAATAAGTTTTTTGTCTTTGATGCTCTAAAAGAACTCAGTTAGCCTTTGATAAGTTTATATGTGGTTAAATGGAGTGTTTTGCAGTGTAAATGCTAATTAACTCTGTGACTGCTTGTGAAGGACTGATGCTAAATTAACCAGTTAGTTGCTGGGGTGAATGGTGTAGTGTTAACCATTTAGCTGCCAGGACAGGGGTGTGCATAGTCAGTAGGAGTCGAGTGTTTTTGGGGCGTCTTTAAGGCTGTAACTTAAAGTGGTGGCAGCTTGTACCGATTGATTGGTCAGATCACGTGCCCAGCGAACTGGTGTTTGTGACAACCCTACTTTTTTTTTTTTTTTTTACCCTACCTAACAGTTGATTCAAAGGAAGGCAAAAAAAAAAAAAACAGCAAAAATGGGGGAGAAAATGCCTTCTTGACTCCAAACAGCAATCGGAAAAAGTATCCCTGGATCAACCAGATCTATATGCATTAATACCAGTAATTCTCAATATTTTTTAGTTTTAGAAACGTATCCAGGCCTTTTTTAAAGCTATTTAATGAACTTGCCATTACCATATCCTCTGGAAGAACCTTTCCTAACCTGAAGATGAAACTTATTTTCTTCCAACCTTAAAGGATGTCAGCAAGTCCTCTGATATGACCTATTAGTGAACAATGCACTAGAGAGTTCATTGTATGGCCTATTAATATATTTGTATAAGGTTATCATATCCCCACACAAACGTCGCTTCTCCAATGTAAACAGCCCTAACTTGTCTAATCTGCCTGCATATTCAAGCCCCTCCATTCCCCTTATTAATTTAGTTGCCCTTCTGTGAACTGCTTCCATTTCCAAGATGTCCCTTTTGTATATGGGATTCCAAAACTGCACTGCATATTCCAAATTACGCCTTACCAGTGCCTTGTAAAGAGGGAGAATAATCTCTCTCTCTCTTGAATCTATTCCCCTCTTTATACAAGACAATATCTTGCTAGCTCTAGCCATGGCTGTCTGGCATTGTTTGTATCTACCAGAACCCCCAAATCTTTTTCCCTTACAGATTCACTTAACACAGAGTTATTTATGGTGTAGGTGGCACAGGGATTATTAAATCCCAAATGCATCACCTTACATTTATCAACATTGAATCTCATCTGCCACTCTGCTGCCCATTTTGATAATCTATCTAGGTCTGCTTGCAGCACTTGCACATCATTTGAAGTTTCCAAAGCTCTGCATAGTTTAGTGTCATCAGCAAACACAGAGATCTTGCTCTCAATGCCCCCTTCTAAGTCATTTATAAACAGATTAAACAGAAGCGGCCCCAGTAAAAAACCCTGAGGCACTCCGCTTGTAACTTTAGCCCACATAGATGTAGCTTCATTTACCACCACTCTCTGCTTGTTGTGCTATATCTCCAATAAATCACTAAAGCCCAGTGATTTGGTTCCCGTGTAATGCTAATTTCTATGAAACTTTAGGTAAGTAAATTAGAGTAAGAAAGTGGGAGAGGACGGTTTAGGTCCTCACCCTGGGTACTACATATGGCATGGATGGCAGGAGCAGGGTCTAGGTGAGTATAATTGTCCACACACAGCAATAATACTTAATTGAGTCAGCCAAAATATCGACGGGGGGGGGGGGGGGGGTTGCTCGACCACTCGACAATATCAGTTGCTTTATCAAATAACTGAACATCAATCCCATTTTCCAGACCCATTTTAATGCAAATTTCGAGCTGAAATCTATGGAAGATTGATCGTGCAAGGATCCCCCGAATGAGTTTTCATTTGACCTAACAATTACAATTCCGATCAGGAAAAATAAAAGTGTATGGCTATCCGGAATTCTTCTTTTACGGATGATTCGTCATGCACTCCTGGTACACACAAATATACGAGGAGTTCTTCAAAGTATAATGGGTATGTCCACCCTTAAAACAATTTTTAATATAGTATTCCCCCTGTCCCCCAGCCCCAACCGCTATGTTTTTATTTTTAGAAAGTGCCCAAAATTACTACTGCCCTCTTTCCCCTGCGCGGCTGCGGCCCTCTGCTTGCGAGAAAATGCAAGCAGAGGGCGGGACCGGCAGTCGTGTGTGTGATTGGCTGGCGGCAGCCAATCACGGACGCGGCTGCCGGTCATTCAGTGCAGCGGAGGAAAGAGGGGAGGTAAGTAATGTTCGGGGCACTTTCTAAAAATAAAAAGTAGCGATTGGGGCTGGGGGGACAGGGGGAATACTATATCTAAAGGGATTTATGCTAGGGGGAGGGAATCCTGAGAGGGAGGGGGAGAAGGGTTCAGTAGCATGCTAAACTTCTCCAGGAGGCCAGGTAGGAGGCAGAGTCCTGCTATCCTCTGGTGGGCAGTTTTTGGGACTTTGGGGGGGACTACAGGAGACCATATGGAGCTGGGATGTGAGGTAAGGATTAAACTACACTACATGATGGGGCCAGTAGTTGGGGGGATTATAGTTTTGGTGGTGGACATGCCCTTTAATAATTTAAAAATGGCCTTTAAAAGTTGTGAATTGGTAATGAACCCACCCATGGCTGCAATTCCTTAGAATAACTATAACTGCCATGAATGCAACAAAAACATTCACTGAAATACAGTACACAATACTATCTGATTCCTGCCACCTGCTCTTTTCATAAAGCCAAAAAACTAGCACAAATTTATATGTTGTTTGGCCACAAATGGACTACGTTTTTATTTTATCTATCCTTCTCTTATTTGTTTTTCTTTTGGACGGTTTTTAAAAAAATGGTGAATAGGATAAAATTTAAAGGAGAATGAAACATATATCAGTATACCATGTGGTCTAATGGATTTATAACCATAGGACATTTTCAAACTATGCAGAGACATTATTTCTCTTTGGCTTTAAATTGGCCTTCTAAATAAGTTACCGTATATACTCGAATATAAGTCGATCCGAGTATAAGTCGAGGTACCCATTTTTACCTAAAAAAATGTGTAAAAACTGATGACCGAGTATAAGTCGAGGGTAGAAATTGACCACTACTGCCTTCTGATTCTGTATTGTTTAGTCTTTAGTTTGGACAGCAGAATTCCCATACAGTAATAGTCAATCTGGATTTGGCTATACTGTATGGGACTGCTGTATGGGAATTCTGCTGTCCATTTAAAGGGAAACTAAAGACTCAAACAATACAGAATCAGAAGGCAATCTTCACAATAGCAAACATCCTCCTGATTCTGTATAGTTTTTTGACATTAGTTGCCCTTTAAACGGAGTTATTCAACACAGTTACCCCATTTCCTTGGCTCTCAGATGTTTGGAAACTACACTCCCAGCATACTTTAGTTGCGGGAGTTGTAGTTTCCAAACATCAAATAGACAAGACAGATAGATGTATGACATAAAAGATTTTCACTTTGCATCCTTCTGCAGTAAATTAAAGGTGAAGCAGGACATGAGAGAGGATAAGATTGATTGTTAGGAGCTCCCACTGTGACATGGACTGAGACACACACTGTGTCTGTTCAACTCCCCTACTGACTACTGTTGCCATTCATTCATTACATTAGCAGGATTGTACAGCTTACTGGGAGACATGAAGCATGGAAAGCAGTAGCAGGCAATCCGGCTCCGCATCCACCCCACTCTGGTGCCTGACATCACTACTCGGCGCCGCGAAGTGAGACCGGCGCAGAGTAGTGACGTCAGCCATTAGAAGGAGTGTACGCGGTAGTGAGCAGCAGCCGGATTACAGGATCTACAGGTGAGTGACTCGAGTATAAGTCGAGGTTCGATTTTTAGGCTTTTTTTAAAGCCTAAAAACCTCGACTTATACTCGAGTATATGCGGTATTTAGAAATATCATACTGTATTTTTATTAGCACAGAATAAAAACAGTTCCCAGTCAGGTAGTACATGGGTCTATTTTATTTCCAATGCAATACTTTAAATTGGAAAATATTTTGAATGTTACAGAACAAAATTTCATGTAACAGTCTGCAATGAAAAGATTTTCTCCCCAGAACACCTATACATTGTAAGATTCTTCTCTACTAAATTGCATCTACGGTATATATATATGTAGGAAGTATATTCTGTAACAAGAAAGGCTTCCATGTTGCTGCCAGTACAACTCCTGCCAGCTTTCCTTGGGCAATACAAAATAGTCAGCTGATTTTACAGACATTTTTTGCTTATTTTCTAGCAAAAGATAAGCAGGGAGATTCAATAAAAGTTCTTATCATTAAAAATGATGCTAATTTTCCCCCAACCAATCAGATCTTATTCAACACCTGAAAGCTGATTGGTTGCTATTTTTTTTATAGAAGCTCTGTTGGTATAGTGGTATAATACATTGCTCTTAGCAAGACAGAATACATGAGGTTGCAGGTTCTACTCTCCTGACCGACTTATTTTTTACTGAAATATTAATATTTGTTTTTCAAATCCATGCTGGTTAAATAATAAACTGCAAAGATTTCTTTTCTTTTTTGAGTGAAAAGCAAAGGAATATATCATTGTTAGGGACAGGAGCATTTAAATATGTCTAGAAATAAAACTGCACTGATATCCCAGTTCTGTGTATAGTAGATGGAGTATCTCTGATCTGTAACATGATTGTCAGCTTCTAGGAAGCAAGAATGCAGCTTCCTGTGAATTGTACTGCATACACTTAGCTGGGTGTCACCATGCCAAGGTGGATTACAGGAGCTGACCCCTAGTACCCACAGGTTAATTTTATAAATCACCCAGGAGCCAAAGCAAAGGGAGAGGGGAGATCCAGCTTTTTAAAAGACACCCTAACCTGTTATCTGAATTTAAATTGTGCCACTGTTCTTTTACCCAACATCCCCTCCAGCTGGGCTTTCACTATAGGACCAATTTCTAATTGCAGGAGGAAGAGCTTTGTTTAAAACAAAAAGGTAAAATTGTAAATATATTGGTTTCAAGTCCCACTTGGATAGAAATGTGTTTAAAGAAACTCCAAGTACACTGTATTATTGTGTAAGGCACCAGGAGACATACAAAATATCAATGATCAATTAAACCATCAAC
Source organism: Hymenochirus boettgeri (assembly GCA_019447015.1). Classification (NCBI taxonomy): domain Eukaryota; kingdom Metazoa; phylum Chordata; class Amphibia; order Anura; family Pipidae; genus Hymenochirus; species Hymenochirus boettgeri. The sequence goes on along the minus strand of CM033469.1, from coordinate 43,660,853 downwards.
AAAACAACTCTCCCACGAACAGCACAATTTGTTGATCCTGAAGGAGGTCACTCACACCTGCATTCTATTCACATGTTGGGGATTAATTTATAATCTCTTTCAGGTTCTAGATAAACATGTCATGGGGATAATTATTCATCTTGTACTCTAAATGACTATTGGAATGTTTGACATATCAGTCAGTAAGTATGGATTTAGCATTTTTAAAATATTTGCTTGTAAGTAATTAACAGAATTTATACTACTATAAAACAATAATTGTATTGATTGCTAACACATATTGTCAAATGCCGATATAATATATAAACTTAAACAACATTAATGATATCTTAATTATTATACAGCACTAATAAGTTGACTTAAGGTGGTGATTACAAGTACCAAACATGGATTCCCAGAAAGTCAGACAGCAGTTATGGGCACACAGGAGAACCTCGCTAGAAGAATGTGGGCAGTGAGTCTGTTCCTTTGTGTCAAGGTTTCATGTGTACAGAGGCAGTAGAGGCTTTTGCTAACACCACCACTAGTATACAGTAACTCGGAAAAGTTTCCTATAATGCAGGTTAATTAATATGCCCTTATGTTACCAGCTATTCATTTTGCAATTGATAAAAAAAAAAAAAAAAAAGATCGGGCCAGGCAGCTGTCCCAGCTTTGCAGAAACATTGGAAGTTACGTTTTCTAGTGTATGGTCAACAAAAGACAGGAATAGGAGGGCAAACTATACAGAACACATATTGGGGTATATTTTTGCCATTTAGCCAACACTGGATTTTGCAATGAACAATAGCTTTATTATCAATGTATTTATAAACCAAAATGTTTTTTGCCACATTGATGTGCAGCAGTAATAACGCCATATTCATTGCGCTAAGTCAAGTATATCGGCAAAATCAAAAAATAACACAAGAAGAAATAACTGAGAATTAGGCAACATTTAAGATGGGTCTTTAGCATTTAAAACACTTATGTAACGTGTTTATTTAAAATAGTGAAAACTGGATATCAGAAATTTGATAATAGACATTCATATTACAGCTGATAATGAAAATAGTCTAACCCCCCTCCCCCAATGGCCCTTACTTGTATTGGGAAACCCACCATTTTTGCCACCTCAGACTTAACGCAAAATCCTAATTCATAGAATAATTCTGGATCAACTGTTAGGCAGGAAATGTGGGTATTGCTGAGTAGGTTAGAGTGGATGGACGCTATTCAACCTCAAATACTATACTGTACTATACTGTGCACTATACTATAGACTTTAAGACAATAAAATTACATTCATAGTAACACAGCAAATGGGCAACACTTCCAATTAAGTTACAGGCCGATAAAGAAGGTAAGAAGGTGAGTAATTGTCTCTCAGAGGCTGCTGAATTACAAACTCAAAATAGGCAAATATGCTTGTGAAGGTTCTCATTCATCCAGGTCATGGTATATCTGTTGTATTCAATTAGATCAACTGGACATGAAATGTGTTCATGTCCAGTTGATCTAATTGAATACAACAGATATCAAAATAGGCAAGTTAAACTAAATGAAGTTAAAAAATAAAATATCGTTCACATGAAAAGAAACTACCGTATATACTCGAGTATAAGCCGAGGTTTTTAGGTTTAAAAATCAACCTAAAAACCTTGCCTCGGCTTATACTCGGGTCAATAGACACTAACCTTCAATCCAGAAGCAGCCGCGAGTCAGGCCAGCAGTTCCCAGTAGTTCTTCACGGTTGCGCGATGATGTCATCGCGCACGCTGGCAGCCGCGAAGCAGTACTGGGAACTGCCGGCTCTGCACAGAGTTAGCGGCAGCCGGCAGAGAGATGAAGACTGAAGACCAGGTACGGTAAGTGAGCTGGGGGGGACTGGGGGAGGGCTGGGGGGACAGTATGCCATGCAGTAACCCCCAATACCTTTCTACTATAGGTGGTTGGAAACTACAACTCCCAGCAACCAAGCATGCTGGGAGTTGTAGTTTTCAAACATCTACAGTGGAAAGGTATTAGGGTGGGGGACAGTATGCCATACAGTAACCCCCAATACCTTTCTACTATAGGTGGTTGGAAACTACAACTCCCAGCAACCAAGCATGCTGGGAGTTGTAGTTTCCAAACATCTACAGTGGAAAGGTATTAGGGTTACTGTATACCCTCGGCTTATACTCGAGTCAATCATGTTTTTCTAATTTTGGAGGCAAAAATGGGTACCTCGGCTTATACTCGGGTCGGCTTATACTCGAGTATATACGGTAATAATTAGTAGTGTAAGAAATATCAGTATATGGGACAAAAAGATCAATTGTATTGGGAAGTCCTGACAGTTTTTTTTCTTGATCCAGAAGAAAGTCAGGCTGAACATAAACTTTATGGTAGCAACATCCATTACCCACCTTGTGCAGTCTTTAAAAAGTTCTTTGCAGGGGCTCTGCTCCATTCTCTCCTTACATTCATGTACTGTGTCCTGAGGTATTTCTGGCAAATGGGCTGCAGACTGGACAAAACAGAAGGAAATTTAGGAAACTAGAAGTACTGTGAGCAAGGAAAATGTAGAAATGTCTCTATGAGGAAAGCTGATTTAATATGTAAACAGATTGTTAGTATAGGAGACGCTTATCAAGCTCAGAAACTGCAGATTAAAATGTTTTATCACTTTCCTTTTTAGGGGAAATGCAGTGCAAAAAAACTGACCAGTTAAATTATTTATTACACATACCTTAGTATCCTACATATTGTCTTTGGAAAAATCAATTGATTTCATACCCTTTGTTATGCTTTGCTTTAGTCAGTAGTGAGCTGCTGTTTCAGATTCTACTGTGTTCCTTGGAATTATTTCTACTGATGGTTGTTGAATTGGCCAAACATATTCAGATTTCTACTGAGCAACTGAATCAACCCATTGGATTGGATGGTTTTGAAAGGAAAAGGTGTTGAATGTGGTTGGATTGGCTAAGAAAAAGAAGCATTGGATGTGGTTGAATGGCTTGGGAGGGACAAGACATTGGGTGTGGTTTGATGGCTTGGGAAGGAGAAGGCGTAGGATGTGTTTAGGTGGCTTGGGAAGGAAAAGGCATTGGATGTGTTTAGGTGGCTTGGGAAGGAGAAGGCAATTGGATGTGTTTAGGTGGCTTGGGAAGGAGAAGGCGTAGGATGTGTTCAGGTGACTTGGGAAGGAGAAGGCGTAAGGATGTGTTCAGGTGACTTGGGAAGGAGAAGGCGTAGGATGTGCTCAGGTGACTTGGGAAGGAGAAGGCATTGGATGTGTTCAGGTGACTTGGGAAGGAGAGGGCATTGGATGTGTTTAGGTGACTTGGGAAGGAGAAGGCGTAGGATGTGGTCAGGTGACTTGGGAAGGAGAAGGCGTAGGATGTGTTTAGGTGGCTTTGGAAGGAGAAGGCATTGGATGTGTTCAGGTGACTTGGGAAGGAGAAGGCATTGGATGTGTTTAGGTGGCTGGGAAGGAGAAGGCGTAGGATGTGTTCAGGTGACTTGGGAAGGAGAAGGCATTGGATGTGTTTAGGTGACTTGGGAAGTAGAAGGTGTTTGATGTGTTTAGGTGGCTTGAGAGGAGAAGGCGTTGGATGTGTTCAGGTGACTTGGGAAGGAGAAGGCGTTGGATGTGTTTAGATGGCTTTGGAAGAAGGCGGCATCGGATGTGAATGGGTGGCTTGAAACACATATGTATGTATAGTTAGGAATTATGGTACGGTGATACATCATTTTAATTAGCAATTTCTGGGCTTTAGGTCAGGAAATATATTTTGTTGAATTTTTCTATGACCAGTAAAATAAACAAACAGTATGTTTACAGGGTTCTGCCTCGTATTTTTCTGTGCTTTGGCTTTTTGTGACTTAATTGACCAAGGTGCTTTTTCCAAAAATTGCAACGGTTATGGGAAGGTAAAGGGACGGTACAGACAATGGGTGATTATTTCTACTACGGTCTGTCAGGCCACTATAGGAAATTTGAACTTTAATGAATCCAGAAAATACAATTAATATTAGAGGAACACTAACTTATTTTCTACAACAACCTTTGTAAGATCTAATTCTGGCCATAAACTATATAGATGTTTGATAGATTCGACATTTGATTGTTAAACATCTAAATACTGTGTTTATGCTTACAAAAATTCCACATTTGCATTTAAACTTACACATGGACGACAACCCATAGCAGTAGTAAGGAACGAAGACTTCGAAGTTTTGTTCATGTTGGTGGAATTTCAACACATTCCAACATTTTTAACTGAAAATTGTAATCGAACCCAATTGAAGAAAATTGGAGAGGAATTTAGAATGTTCAACATAATTTTGACAAAATCCCGCAAGGTTCCGCCGTTTCCAAATTCCAAAAGACCTAGAAACGTTGGAAACCTGCAGTTCTGCCTTAAAATCCTGGACTCATTGCTACCTAGCAGTTAAAATAAACAGAATCTTCTGTAACTAGAGTATAACCGGTGTAAATGCAGATTTACAGATAAAACGCTCCCAGTGTTAGCCCAATGCTGCAATTTTCTGCCTATTAAATGGAAAGTATAAGGTAATTAAATGGAAAATACATCCTGTCTAAAGGTAATTTTGCATGTGTAACTCGTACTGACGAACTATCAATAATGCATTAGGATAGACCATATGATCCCGGGGAAAGCCATGTGTCTAGGTAACCTCTAAGATAAAGAGTTAAGGTTCCAGGACAATACATAGAAACTCTCAGGTTAGCAGATTATCTACATTTACACAAACCTGTCAATATTTACACAGCAAAAAAATTATCTACCCATCGGCTTTTTAACTGTTGACCATAGACAGATCGTATATCAAGTGCACTTTCACCAATACAAGGGAAAAGGGAACAATTTATGAAACACTACAAACTGGAAAATGGCCTACTCCCAACTGTTTGATTTGGAAAAAACGCAGACACTCCCCTTTCTGCTTTCACCAATGCAATCTGTCAGGGCAACACATAAAATGTGATAACAAGTAATATAAAAGGGTCACTATACTCACTCAAACAACTTAACAGTTTCTGAAACTACAATTTGAGAGAAGTAATGATGGTACTGATTTTTTGTGCTTGCTTTGTCATTAAATTATTAATGTTTAGTGAGTGCTCCAAATTGCCCCCACCCGTCTTTAATCACAGCCTCCTTGTAGTGTCTGCGACACTTACAAGTTCTGCACAACCTCACCATGGACACTGCTCTGCTTACACATCTCCCATCTCCCATCTCCCCCTCCCTTCTTTCTTTTCTCTGCTGATTCTCTTAAAGGGCATGTCCAGCCACAATATAACTTAGCATTTTTTAGCCTCATTCACGGCCAATGGTTGGAAGAGCCGTTTACGAACGCATTTGCTCCTGCGTGATTGTAACCGGTTAGAAACAGAAAGCGGGAATTTTGTCGAGGGATCAGCTGAGCTAAAAGTAGGTATATCTCAGCGTGGGAGCGTTAGATCAAGGAAAGGTTAAAACGCAGTCGAGCTTTTGGGGGGTAATAAAGCCATTTTTTGTCTGGACATTTTAAATGCCCTTTAAATGTCGCAGAAATGTGCTGAAAAGCAGTCAAACATCCTAGTAAGAGGTCAGAAATAGGCCACATATTATAATTTCAGCTTCTGGAGAGACAGTTCTTTCCCTGTAAATGTAAATGAAACTACAGCTTAGATTTAAATTCCGCAAAAAAAGTTTTGGAGCACTGGTATCTTGCTGTATCTAAAAGGTCCAATTTTTGAAAATTCCATTTTCAAAAAGATACCCAGGAGGCGGTTGGGGATGAGCATGGATGAGGATAGGAGGCAGGAAGGGAAAGGGCTCCCCTGAGCATGCCTGAGTACATTTTCACACACAGACAGCTCCTACACCTCAGTTTCCTGGAATTTGGACAAGCACTGCAGGTGTAAAGTAAGGATCAAGTGCTGGGAGAGGGACATGCCCTTTAAGTCCAACAACCTTTAGCTTATAATATCTAAAGATAAAGCTTCAGATGTTACGCTGGGTACACACAGTAAAGATCTTTAAAAGATTTATTCAAAGATCCCCCTACACACAGTCACACATTCGGGACTGCCACATTTCTTTCAGCCGTGGTCGGCTACACGACTCCCTATAATTTACTACAGCTGGGTGACCTCAGCTGAGTCAAAATTTTCAAGCAGTTATGATCGATCCAGAGGTCTATGGTGAACATTCTTTAACCTCGATAATGCTCAGAACTGTGGTATCCGCTGGAATAGTCCCTTTATCGTTAAAGGGTCACTATAAATCACTCAAACTTGACATTATCTCTCAATTTGAGAGAAGTCAAATGGTGGTACTTACATATTTATCTGTGCCTGCTTAGTCAGTAAAGTCTAAAAGGAAAGGTTTAGCCAAAAAAAACTTTTTATACAAATGCACAGCAACCCCCTAAACCCCAGCTTAGCATTATTCATAATTCACAAAGATGCCCCTAAAGGGACTTACCTTACCCGATCCCTCATCCGCACTGCTGCGCTATTCCACTGCTTTGTGGCACGTCTTCCTGGTCACGGCTGTCAATCTAGGTGCAATTACCCAATAGCGACTAGTAGTACAGAATTGTACCGTGTTAGCCATAGATGAAAGTGAAGACATCTTGGATATAAAGTAGTGATCATTGAATGTGTATTTACGGTTTTATTTACGACAGCCATTGCCAATCAGGCATGGGAGCAAAAGATAACATCTATGTAATGTCAGAAAGTCTTTGTTCTAGTATGTATAAAATAAGAGTACTTTACAAGATTCAGTATTGTATCATGCCTGAGGAAGAAGCCTAGTGCTTCGAAAACTTGCATTTTCAATCATTTTAGTTAGCCAATAAAAGGTATTACTTTATATCCAAGATGTCTTCACCAATAGCGACTAGAAAGTACCTCACTGCTCCATTTCTTGCTCAGCACAAAGGTGGCGGGGGAATGGGTCAGGTATGTGCCTTCAGGGGCATCTTTGAGAATTATGTATAATCCTTATTGCCCCCCTCCATTACTCACTGCCTTCATGTACACACAGGGTGATATCTCGACTTGATAGACTGTTCTATATCCGATATTCCACTTGATTGTCCTAAAAATGCATTGGAAATGTTTTTGATAACCCCCCCCCCATGTACAAACACACCTATGTACAGACAGAATTCTGAAACACTAATGTAACCTTCCACATCACAATGTGACTTCAAACATGTCAGCACAATTACTTCACAGAGGAACTGACACAGGTTCTCAATCCTTGATTAGGCCTACTGTATAACCCTTCCTGGCTCACTGGTGAAAGGTATTTGGATTTCCAAAACACAATGTCCATGTAAGGGAATATGTTGATGGGTTGGCCAAAAAAAAAAAAAATCCTTGGATTCACGAATATCCAAAAACTGCAAGTCTCTCAATGACTGTAACATTATGCATCCCCAGGGAAGCACAACAAAAAAATGGCAGTCAAGGAGGAAGGAAGGGCGTACCTTAATGACCAAAACAACAGCTGTCTAGAATCAGAAACTAGCGATCTGCTTGTTAAATCATATCTGGAACTGCAGGATCCTTAAGAGAAAAACATTTTGACTGCACCGTAGAGAGGTGCAACAACAGGCTTTTGTTTGTACCAGGGATGTCCTACCTGAAGCCCCCCCATCCACATGTTGGCTGCAGTCTGCAACAAGGGATGCTGCAAGTTAGTTTTCCAAACTGTAGAAACTTATAGGTTGGACCCACCTCTGGTATTGTTTTTTTAAACTGTTAAACACTAGTGGAAAACTGCAACGTGTTGACAGTTCTGGGCAGAGTTAACATAAGATCATCATTTCTAAAGCTGCAATTGTGGCAAAGTACATGTTGAAATATTCAGAATCCTATTTATTTAAAAACAAAGCAGGTTCCTCCTTTACATTCCAGCTGCAAACACGGGTTCCAACAAATGGCATCACTGTGGCGTACTTCCTCTACTTTACTACCTGCTGGTAGCAAAACAGTTCTTAGGATATGTTGAGTGAAATTTGCACCATGTCCAGCAGATGGGGAGACAATAATATAATACTGCTTGTTACCGAGTGAGATTATCTTTT
>CM033469.1:42263058-42330088 GCA_019447015.1 Hymenochirus boettgeri | reverse complement strand
GCCCAGAGTAAGGTGTTAAAACAGCATTGTACATGGCAGACAGTTGGGTGTTAAGGAGGCCATTTATGTGAAAATAAAGAAACCAAGCCTAAATAGAGGTGGGGGGGTTCGACACCAACTGTCTGCCATGTACAATGCTTGTTTTAACACCTTACTCTGGGGTTCCTATAACACCTCTTAGCCACTATCTAATCACACCCTAACACCTGGCTGTGATATGCTAATGGGATTTTCCAGGGTACATAATTGCCACAGATTCTTGTACAAGTCATTCTGAATTGAGAAAGCCAGTCGGATGACTAGCGAAACGTCTTCAAGAACTACATTTCAAGTCCAGTTGATCTAATTGAATACAACAGATATAGTATGCACTATATTACAGTATACAGTATGTAACAGTATACAATATATTACAGTATACAGTTTATAACAGTATACACTATATTACAGTATACAGTATATAACAATATGCACTATATTACAGTATACAGTATGTAACAGTATACAATCTATTACAGTATAATGTTATAACAGTATACACTATATTACAGTATACAGTATGTAATAGTATACACTATATTACAGTATACAGTTTATAACAGTATACACTATATTACAGTATACAGTATGTAACAGTATACAATATATTACAGTATACAGTTTATAACAGTATACACTATATTACAGTATACAGTATATAACAATATGCACTATATTACAGTATACAGTATATAGCTATACACTATATTACAGTATATAACAGTATACACTATATAACAACATGCACTATATTACAATATAGAACAGTATGCACTATTACAGTATATAGTATATAACAATTGCACTATATACAGTATACACTATAACAATATGCACTATATTACAGTATATAGCAAGATGAACTATATTACAGTATACACTATATTAGAGTATACGGTATATAACAGTATACACTATATTACAGTATATAACAGTATACAATATATTAGAGTATACAGTATATAACAGTATATACTATATTAGAGTATACAAATATAACCGTATAACATATACAGTATACAGTATATAACAGATACACTATTACAGTATATAGTATATAACAGTATACACTATACAGTATGCATATATAACAGTATACACTATATTACAGTATATAGTAATGGCATATGCAATATATACAGTACACAGTATACACTATATTACAGTATACCGTATATAACCGTATGCAATTTATTACAGTATATAACAGTATACACTATATTAGAGTATACAGTATATAACTGTATACACTGATACAGTATACAATATATAACAGTATACACTATATTGCAGTATGCAGTATATAACAGTATACACTATATTACAGTATACAGTATATAAAAGTATACACTATATTACAGTATATAAAAGTATACACTATATTACAGTATATAACAGTATACACTATATTACAGTATATAACAGTATACACTATATTACAGTATGCAGTATATAACAGTATACAGTATATGGCAATATGCACTATATTACAGTATACAGTATACACTATATAGTATAAGTATAAGTATACGGTATATAACAGTATACAATTTATTACAGTATATAACAGTATACACTATATTACAGTATATAACAGTATACATATTAGAGTATACGGTATATAACAGTAATACACTATATTAGAGTATACAGTATATAACAGTATACACTATATTAGAGTATACAGTATATAACAGTATACACTATATAACAGTATACACTATATTACAGTATATAACAGTAACTATATATCAGTATGAGTATAAACAGTATACACATATTAGAGTATACAGTATATAAAGTAAACTATATTACAGTATGAAGTATATAACCGTATACACTTATAACAGATAACACTATATTACAGTATATAACAGTAATACACTATATTGAGTATACAGTATATAACAGTGTACACTATATTACAGTATACAGTATCTATAAACAGTAATACCGTATCAATCGAGTATAACCGACCGAGGATAAACCAGGTACCCAATTTCACTAAAAATCTAAAAAAGTTGTTGACTCGAGTATAAATCGAGGGTAGAAACTTGGCATTCAAGATGTTTGGAAATAAACTCCAACTAATAAAGCATGTGGGAGTTGTAGTTTCAAACACTTGAATGCCACTCTCACCCTCCCACCCAGTTCAGTTTGTACCTGTGGGCTCTCCTCCATCCAGTAACTTGGGGCCAGCATTGAAGATCAGCATTCCGGCATCCGCGATCAGGTAAGCATTCCGGCGTCCTCTCCATTCCGGCATCCGCACGCTCATTCCCAGTACTGGCGCGCCGGCTGACGTCACTAATTGGCGCCCCGGGCTTGGCACCGGGCAGTGACGTCGGCCGGCGCGCCAGTACAGGGAATGATCGTGCGGCTGCCGGAGTGCTAAAGTAAGTAGCGACTCGAGTATAAACCGAGTCCAAGTTTTCAGGCTGATTTTACTCGAGTATATACGGTACACTATATTAGAATATACAGTATATAACAGTGTACACTATATTACAGTATACAGTATATAACAGTATACACTATATTACAGTATGCAGTATATAACAGTATACACTTACAGTATACAGTATATAACAGTAATACACTAATTAGAGTATACAGTATATAACAGTGTACACTATATTACAGTAAACAGTATATAACAGTATACAACAGTATACACTATATTACAGTATACAGTATATAACAGTATACACTATATTACAGTATACAGTATATAACAGTGTACACTATATTACAGTATGCAGTATATAACAGTATACACTATATTACAGTATATAACAGTAATACACTAATTTGAGTATACAGTATATAACAGTGTACACTATATTACAGTATGCAGTATATAACAGTATATAACAGTGTACACTATATTACAGTATGCAGTATATAACAGTATACAACAGTATACACTATATTACAGTATACAGTATATAACAGTATACACTATATTACAGTATACAGTATATAACAGTATACACTATATTACAGTATGCAGTATATAACAGTATACACTATATTACAGTATGCAGTATAAAACAGTATACACTATATTACAGTATGCAGTATATAACAGTATACACTATATTAGAGTATACAGTATATAACAGTATACACTATATTACAGTATACAGTATATAACTGTATACACTATATTACAGTATATAACAGTAATACACTAATTAGAGTATACAGTATATAACAGTGTACACTATATTACAGTATACAGTATATAACAGTATACACTATATTACAGTATGCAGTATATAACAGTATACACTATATTACAGTATACAGTATACACTATATTACAGTATACAGTATATAACAGTATACATTAATATACCATTATACCCTATATTACAGTATACAGTATATAACATATACACTATATTACAGTAGACAGTATATATAACAGTGACACTATATTACAGTATACACGTATATAACAGTTACACTATATTACAGTATACATTATATAACAGTACACTATATTACAGTTACAGTATATAACAGTATACACTATATTACAGTATACAGTATATAACAGTATACACTATATTACAGTATAGCGTATATAACAGTGTAACCTATATTACAGTATACAGTTATAACTATTGTACACTATATTACAGTATCATATATACATTATACACTATATTACAGTATACAGTATATAACGTATGTATCACTATATACAGTAACACCTATATAACAGTATACAGTACTTATATACAGTATATAACAGTATACACTATATTACAGTATACAGTATATAACAGTATACACTATATTACAGTATACAGTATATAACAGTATACACTATATTACAGTATGCAGTATATAACAGTATACACTATATTACAGTATACAGTATATAACAGTATACACTATATTACAGTATGCAGTATATAACAGTATACACTATATTAGAGTATACAGTATATAACAGTATACACTATATTACAGTATACAGTATATAACAGTATACACTATATTACAGTATATAACAGTAATACACTAATTAGAGTATACAGTATATAACAGTGTACACTATATTACAGTATACAGTATATAACAGTATACACTATATTACAGTATATAACAGTAATACACTAATTAGAGTATACGGTATATAACAGTATACACTATATTACAGTATACAGTATATAACAGTATACACGTATAGCACTAATATATTAGAGTATACAGTTTATACACGTATACACTATATTAATATACATTATATAACAATATGCAACTATTAATATACAGTAATCACTAATCATGATATAGGACTGTCCGGACAACTCGCACAGACGATTTATATGTATGTAAATCCAAACACAAAATCCACGGTATAATATCCCATCTACAGTATAGGACACCACACAGTATATAATATCCAAATCAATCCAACGAAGACTATAATATTCCATCCCATAATAGAACACACGGTATATAGATCCATACAGTATAGACACACGGTATAAATTATCCCGGTATATATCATACCAGTCATAGACACACCATAATATCTCCATACAGTAGAGACAACACCGATATATCCATACAGTATAGACCAACAACGGTATATAGCCACGGTAATAATATCATACATGTCTAACACACGGTATATTAATTCCATACATCATAGACACACGGTATTATATATCCATACAGTAAGACACAAACGTTATATCCACGGTATATATCCATACAGTATATGGACACACACACGGTATATATCCACGGTATATATCCATACAGTATAGAACACAACGGTATATTCATACAGTATAGACACACTATATTATCAGTATACAGTATAGTACACAACGTATAATTCCCCAGTAATATATCCAGTAATATAGACCAGGTATAATATATACAGTATAGACATGCTCACTATATACTCGAGGTATATATATAGTCCTATATACAGTATAGCACATACGTATAACCACTATACAGTAAATAGACACAACGGTATATATCCACACAGTATGAGACCACGGTATATATCCCACATATAGACCCAACCGTATATATCCACGGTATATATTTCCCATACAGTATAGAGGGACACACGGTATATATCCATCCCGTATAGACACACGTATAATATCGATACATATAGACAACACGGTATATATCCATACAGTAATAGACACACGGTAATATTATCCACACAGTATAGACAACACCAAACGTATATATCCATAACGTAATAGACACACGGTATATATCCAACGGTATATTCCATCACAGTATAGACCCACAGCAAACCGGGTATATATCCATCAGTCATAGACACACACGTTATATATCCACACAGTATAGACACACTGGTATATATCCACAGACAGTATAGAACCAAACCGTAATATCCACACAGTATAGACCACACATGATCTATCCAATACAGTATAAGACAACAACGGTATATATCCACACAGTATGACATCACGGTATATATCCACACAGTATAGAACACAAAACCGTATAATATCCACACAGTATAGACCAAACGGTATATATCCACACAGTATAGACACACCGTATAATATCCCACACAGTATAGACACACAGTATAATATCCATACAGGTATAGACACACGGTATATATCCACAAGACAGTATAGGCAAACAACACGGTATTCTCCAACAGTATAACACACTGTCATATATCCACCAACCGTAAGACACACGGTATATAATCCAACCAGTATAGACCACACCGTATATACCAATCCAGTATAATACATCACAGTAAGTATCCATCCAGTATAAGACACACGGTATATATCCATCCAGTAGACACACCCGTATATATATCCATCCAGTATAGACACACAACAGTAAATATATCCATCCAGTATAGGACACAAAACCGTATATTCCACCAGTAATAGGCCACAACGGTAATATATATCCATCCAGTATAGACACAAAACCGTATATCCATCCAGTATAAGACACCATTATATATCCATCAGCAGTATAGACCACACGTATATTATCCCACGTATTATATTTCCCATCCAGTATAGACACATTCAGGGTGAGGCCACATCTGCAACGCCATGAATCGCGCACCAAAACGCAGCGTTTAACGCACGCGCTTGTGTGAGCGATTCTTGTGTGTTCTGCGTTTGCGCTGTTTTGCATATGGAAACGTCTATTGCGTAACCGCACCAAAAATGGTGAACCCATGCTTTACCAAAAACTCCGAACCGGACGCGCAAACGCGTGTTCATCTCGTCAATCGCGCGGGAATTTTTTTGGCGGTCGCCGCAATTCCTCATTTTAAAACCCGATTACGCGGGCGCAAACGCGCGGAGAGACGCGCTAACTGTTGGCCTAGCCCTCCAGAATGGTTATTCCAATAAAGTTCTTATCGTTAAAAAATGTACTAATTTTGCCCAAACCATCAGATGTTGTTCAAAATTTAAATACAATCTGATTAGGTTGGGGCTAAATTGCAACCATTTTAACGAAAGAAACTTTTTATTGAATCTCCCTGACAGTGGTAATATATATTCCCATAACAATATTGTACAAAAAAAGGATAACAAAAGGCAAACATTGTCAAAAATAACCCCTGTACAATAGAAAAAAAAAAAAAAAAAAAATATATATATATATATATATAATATATATTATATAATACATACACCACACCACAAATCAGGATCGAAGGATACATCAACAATATGATTTTTGTTTGCATGTAACAGTTTATTATAAAATAATATACAATAACAAAATACAATAAAGGTCATAACACCGGGGGGGGGAATAACCTAAAAAGTCATACCAAGGGGGATAACATAACTAGATAAGTTTCAGCATATCATACATATATAATTATATCAAATAGAAGTGCTAGAGCTTTGCCACAAAATGGTATGAGGAGGTCCTGCCCCGTGAGCTTACAATCTAGTTAGGGTGGGTGACACACAATGGAAGGGTATAAGTGCTGGAGTGACAGCAGTGCCAATTCATAGACTATAGATATATAGTTTTATACATGTCAGGAAGGATGTGCAGGTATTTTTTTGGCTCTGTTAGCCTTTTGCCATGGTTTTCTAATATCATCCCTGTTACGGACAATTAGCATGGGAGAGATGAAATTGTGGGGTCAGAGGGGAGACTGCTGTCCTGCAGCTGTCTCAGACTATTTTCTGTTCATACACAGATATAAACATTTCAGTTCATTTACACACAGAATACAGCTGATCTACATGTAACATAGTAACTGAGGTTGATATAAAAGACACACGTTCCATCATGTACAATCCCACTAAAAAACCCCCCTGGGCTTAAACTGCGAATATTGCAATCTCTATGCTGCTAAAAATGGCCATACTACCGATTTTCCTACACACGTGCGATTGCGGGAGCCGACCCGTTACGCACAATGTTTATGATAACCGCCCGGTAAGGAACCTTATTATCGGGCCAAATAAGCAGCTCTTTCGGGGGTCAGCCCCGGCGGAATTCGGAGCAACAATTCGTCCTCCAAACGACGGCCGATAAAGTGTCCATACACGGGCCGATTATCGTCCGAAACGCCCGTTCTTACACATCGCACGTGTACGAACCTTAAGAAGGCTGGGTTAACAGATTTGGGCAGGTTTTTGCGGCCCAAATTGACCAATACTCCATGTATCTGGTTCAGTCTGGCTTAAAAATCTGCTTGAAAACCTCGCCGCCCGTTTCGTCCCGTGTCAGACAATGTGACTGGAACCTTTTGGTGACATCCACGGCCTATATTGTTGTTTCCCTATGGGGCCATATGATCGCCGCGCCAAACTGTCCCGGACGCTCGCTAATCGTCCCTTGTCTATTTACCCCCAACTTAAAGAGCCCAGTTGACCATATAACTCAGACCTCTACTCAATCAATATTTATTTTGGGGGGGGGGGTCTTATCTATATATCTGTTCTATCTTTTTATTATCTATCCATCTATCTATAATCTATCTATCCATCCACATCCAATCTATCCAGCTATCTATATCTATCCATCTAATCAATCCATTCCATCTACTTCTATCTATAAATCTCCAATCATCTACAATATTCTATCCAATCCATCATCTATATCTATCCATCTATCTATATCTATCCATCCATCTATCCGATATCTATCCATCTATCTATAATCTATAATCTATCCATCCATCCATCCATCCATATTCTTATCCATCTATCTATCTATCCATCTATCCATCCCATCTATATCTATCCATTCATTCTAATAGCTACCCTCTAATCTATATCTATCCAATCTATAATCTATCCGTCCATCCTCTATATCATCCATCTATTATCCATCCATCCATCTGTCCCCCTTTCATATTTCCCTATGTTTTGTTATTTTATACAAAACAAATCTGTTGTGCCTCGGCTGTGCAGTTATAATTGCAATCTGGATAGCCACAATGGTACAAGTTGTTGAGTAAGCTGAGCCGCAATTAGCGAGATACGACATAAACAGAAGGCCCTCGTTAAAGAATAAACAGGAAAACAATTTAAATGCTCAAGGGTCAACGTGGGCACAATACTCTGACACAGGTGGTGTTTAAGATGTTAATACGCAGTTCCAAGCGGCGATAAGACCATCTTCCATCTTGTTTTTATTTTTTACCGCCAAAAAAAAAACGTGCATAACTAAACATACTATCATACTAAATGGCGGCCAATGTGTCAGAAGTGAGGAGGGGGTCCACGACTAAAATGTGCCCTGTTTTTCAACAGACTGTCGGGTTTTGATGGGTATCAACTTGTTTTTTACCCCCTCAACCCCTCAATCGACGTCTACAGATTTTGGGATCAAGTGGTTTTCCTGCCCCTGCCCCCTCCCTCAGTCTGGGACCTTGTTCCGCACAACATCTTTCCATAGGCCATGGCTGGGACACAAGCAGGGGCAGAACTGGACCAGTGAGTGAGATTTTAGGAAGTTATGTTAGCAATCTATAATGAAACCACCCTTTGGGAGAAAGACCTGGTGTTTTAGGGGGCTGGGTACACATGGGGGGACTTTTTGTCCCGACCATGATATTATTCCTAATAGGCGACAATGCGGCACCGGCCACCCTACCACCTCACGTCACTATCAGTCAGTCGGCTGACAATATCTTATACAAAAGCCAACAGAATCATTGAGGCTTGAAATAAGACATACGTGAATCAGTCCAACCTTATTACCCTCCTTTTTTTAATTTTTTTTTTCTAAACCGTACCTAACAGTTTGATCCAGAGATGCACGGAAAAAAAAACAAACAAAAAGGTTGAAGAGGAAAAAATTCATCTGACTCCAAACGCATCCAGAATGTATCCCTGGAAATCAACCAGAATCTATATACACATTAATAACCAAAATTCTCCAATTATTATATAGTATTCTCCGTACCAACCCAGAACTAACGGTATCTCTATTTAATACCTAGCAATGTTCTCAATAATGTATATTATCCCTGTACCAACCATAACTACAGTAATTCTTAATAAACAGTAATTCCCCTTAATTATTTAATACTAGTATCCCTGTACCAACCAGAAACTAAAGTATATGTATTATTACCATAATTCTCAATATTCTAGAGTCTCCCTGGGATACCAAACCAACCACAGACCTCATTTATGATTAATACCAGTAATTTCTCTCAATATTATATAGTAATCCCTGTTACCAACCCTAACTACAGTATATATATTAATTACCAGCAATTCTCAATTTGTATAGTATCCCTGTTACCACCAAACTACTCCAGTAAATGTATTAATACCAGTAAATTTCTCATATTATATAGTATCCCCGTACCAACCAGATCCTACGTATATGTATTAAATACACCAGTATTCTCAATATTATATAGTATCCCTGTACCAACCAGAAACTACACTATTGTATTACATTAAACCAGTAATTCTCAATTTATATAGTATCCCTGTACCAACCAGAACTACAGTATATGGTATTATACCAGTAATCTCCTAATATTATCATAGGTATCCTGCCCTGTACCAACCAGAACTACAGTAAAAGTAATAATACCAGTAATCTTAAATATTATATAGTACCCTTTAAACCAACCAGAACTACGTATATGTATTAATACCAGTATTCTCATATTTATAGTATCGCCTGTACCAACCCCAAACTACAGTAATATTGTATTATTCATAACCAGTAATTTCTCATATTATATTAGTATCCCTGTAACCAACCAATCTATATGTAGTAATTACAGTAATTTCAATATTATATAGTATCCCCCGTACCAACCAGAACTAACAAGTATTATTGTATTGTACCAGTAATTTCTCAATATTTTTTAGTTTTAGGGAAACTATATCCCAGGCCTTTTTATTAAAGGGCTATTAATGAAACTTGCTATTACTGGCTGGCTGCGCTCTTTGCAAATTAATGACTCCCCCAGCAATCCCTGGAAGGCTGTACACTCTTTTGCAAACTGAACTAATGACTCCCAGCATTCCCTGGCGGTCCGACATTTCTCTCCCTATGGCTGTGTAGGTGCTGTGTATAGTGAGAAGCTCGGGGACTTGTGTATGCAGATATTTGAAAAAAATGACAGACAGGATCTTAGGCAGATCCTGTTTGTTCATCTATCCAAAAATCCTGTACTTGCTTTAGGCTCTGTACTGCCTTAACAATCAAAGCAAAGAAGTCGCAGCCATTGCTTTCCCAGAAGCTGACAGCCAATCACATTAACCCCAAAGAAAATCCTTTCCCTCTCCCTGACTCAGGACAGGAATTTAAAGTGCAGCTGTTTTGTAAACCATATTAACTAACAATGATGTAATTCCTATGCTTTTCATGATTTTCAGTGTGCAGAGGCAGAACCTTTTCTTAGGAAAGACAGCTCTTCCTCTTCAGTCCTGGACTTTGAACAAGCACTTGCAGGGAACCATAAGGAGCAGAGGAGTAGGTATCACAGGATTTTTTTTAAAAAAATAAAAACGATACATTGTGGCCAGTAATTGGAGTTAAACTTTAGTTTGGGGGCCCAGTGCCTTTAAATATTGAAAAACGAGAGGTAAGAGAAATCCTTAACCTACCTCCAATTCCTTAATTTAATTTAAAAAGGAGCCAGGAAATGACAGTCCTGACTCTTCCACCTTTAAAAACAATATAGCAAAGATGCACAATATAAGTTAAAAACCTGAAACCAGAAGTGGTCAGGACGCCTGTCAGTGGTAGCCGGCGCTGGACCGTGCAACAAGGTCACTTCCCCTTACCATCGTTCCTGGCTCCATGTAAATCCAACTTGAAGAACGGGAGGTAAACATAGCTCCTTTTAACCCTCACTCGTTCTTCAATTAATGGCAGTAAAGGAATCGTTCACTTTTTGAGTAACCTATTCCTTTAACATTTCAGTTTAAAAATTAAAGTAAATCTGGGGATTTGAAGCTTTCACCTGGTGGGCTGTGTCCTTTTTAAAGGAGTGCGCTTTAGGGCTGTAACAGTTACCACAGCAGATGCAAAGAATACATTTAGAAAACTTTCCAAGGAGATTCAATAAAAGTTCTTATTTTTAAAAATGGTGCTAATTTGCCCCACAATCAGATGTTAATTTAAATTTGAAAGCATCTGATTGGTTGGGGCAAAATTAGCACATGTTTAAACAATAAGAACTTTTAAATTGAATAAACCCTGTTATCTTTTGAGAGGAACAGAAAACTGCAAGTAAAAACAGCTCTTTTGGTACTGTTGGAATGCTTCCTCACAGCAAAACATAAATATGGGAAATAAAACTGGGGCAGTGCAAACAAAGAGCTTTAATTCTTTATTAAGGGAATTTATATTGGAGTGAAGACATCTCTGTGTATAAGAGACAGTGACTAGTGGGATCAGCCGGGTGTAGAATAGGTGCACATGCTCACAGACTTTGAAAAGGGCTACATGGGCCTGTGAGTCTTACTGGGCATCAACATGGGAAGCATTTTAAGTTTACAGAATATACTTCCTACATGTAACCGTAATATAAAACAACCCGAGTATTAAACCAAGGCAGTACCCAATTTTAACCTGAAAAAAATAAAAAAGTGAGTGACTCGAGATAAGCCAGAGGTAGAAAAATTATGACCATCTGTGCCTTCTGATTCTGTATTGTTTTGAGGCTTTAGTCCCTTTAATGGACAGAATTCCATACAGTACCATAATAATATTGGCATACTGATTTGGTTATTATGTATGGGAATTCTGCTTCCATTAAAGGGACTCAGCCTCAAAACAATACGAAATCAGAGAATCAATGCAATAGATATACCATCCCTCCTGATTCTGTATTGGTTTTGGGGTTAGTTGGCCATTAAAAATGTAGAAGTAAATCCACACAGAAACCCCCCAATTCGCTTGCCAACTTTCCCAGAAATGTTTGGAAAATCCAACTCCCCAGCATGCTTTAAGTGCTGTGAGTTTTAGTTTCAAACATGTGCAGTGGCCACCCTCACTCCAACCAATGTAGACCACTCCTAAAAACATACAAGAGGAGCTAACCAGAGCAAGCCAGCTGCCGTACAAGGTTACGGACAAGAGCTTGACCTCGAGTATAAACCGAGATTCGTTTTTCCACCGAGGGGCACAGGCTTTTCTAAAGCCTGAAAACCTCTGTTTATACTCGAGTATATCGGTTGTTATATACAGTTACTAGAGAAGAATCTTAAAACAATAATGTGTAAGCTCTGGTGTTTGAAAACTTTCAAAATTAGGATTAAAAAAATTGACGTTTAGTTCCTCCTTTAAGAAGGAGGAGAAGGCATCGTCCTTAGCCAATCACAGATCGGATGCCGGTCGTAGCCGCCTTCTGTCATGAAAAGACACGGAAGACAGGCAGAATGTGACCGAGGGAAAGAAGGCTGGTCAAGTACATTTGGGGGAATCTTTGAATGCTATAAACTTTTGTAGGTTTAGGTTTAAAGCTATTTTTTTCCTGCAGTAAAACCATTACTAGATGTTTATTTATTTAACACTACCAGGCATTATTAAACACAAAACTGGACCTATTAAACACTACCACATATTAACACTACTGGACGTTATTTTAAAAACACACCAGACATTCTTTAATAACACTAACTGGCCGTTATTTTAACAAACACTACAAACAAAAGGGCATTTATTTTTAACCCCACAAAGGAACCTAAATTTAACACTACCCAAATACATTATTTAACACAACTGGACCTAATTAAACCACTCCCAGGCATTAAATTTAAACAAACTGTACGTTATTTAAAAGCACTACCAGGCATTATTTTAAAAACCCTACTGGACGTTATTTTAACACTGACCAAGGGCATTATTTAACCACACTGGAAGACTTTATTTAAACGACTAACCAACATTATTTAAAACACTACTGGACCTAATTTAACACTACCAGGCATTATTTAAAAACCTAACTGGAAAACTCACTGATGGACGTTATTAAATAACACTACCCATCACATTATTTGCACCACTACTGGACGTTATTTAAAAAACCACTACAAAAGGCATATTTACACAAATGGACCTAATTTAACACTACATACATTATTTAACACAACTGGACCTAATTAACACTAACCCAGGCATTATTTTAACCCAACTGGAAAACGTTATTTTTAAAACACACTAAATACCCGGCTATTTAAACACTACTGGACGTTATTTAATTAATTAAACACTCACCAGGCATTTATTTCAACACTACTGACGTTATTTTAACACTACCAGACATTATTGAAACACTACTAAATGGAACCTAATTAACCTATACCAGGCATTATTTTTAAACACGACTGGACTTATTTAACCACTACCAGACATGATATTTAACACTACTGTACGTTTATTTTAAAACCACTACCAGACATTTTTTAAACACTACAAGCTCAGGTGGGGAATCTGTCCATGGACAACTATTAGTTCGTGCAACTGTCACAAAAGTTGCCTTTATGGAAGAGTGGCAGGAAGAAAGCCTTGTTAACTAAGAAAAGCATAAAGAAGTCCCGTTTGCAGTGTGCCACAAGCCCATGTGGGGGACACAGACCATGTTGAAGAAGGGTGCCCTGGTCAGATGAGAACCAAAATGGAACATTTTGGCCAAAAATGGCAAAACGCTATGTTGGCGAAATGCCTAAACACTACTGGCACATCACTCAGTAGAACACGTAATAGACATTTTATTAGCGGATTCGATACTCGCGTATAGGTGTAATAGACATTTTATTAGCGGATTCGATACTCGCGTATAGGTGTAATAGACATTTTTATTAGCGGATTCGATACTCGCGTATAGTGTATAGACATTTATTAGCGGATTCGATACTGTGCGATATGTTAATAGACATTTTATTAGCGATTCGATACTCGCGTATAGGTGTAATAGACATTTTATTAGCGGATTCGATACTCGCGTATAGGTGTATAGCATTTTATTAGCGGATTCGATACTCGCGTATAGGTGTAATAGACATTTTATTAGCGGATTCGATACTCGCGTATAGGTGTAATAGACATTTTATTAGCGGATTCGATACTCGCGTATAGGTGTAATAGACATTTTATTACGGATTCGATACTCGCGTATAGGTGTAATAGACATTTTATTAGCGGATTCAATACTCACGTATAGGGGTAATAGACATTTTACTCGTGGATTCAATACTCATGTATAGGTATAATAGACATTTTATTTGCGGATTCGGTATTTACTCACGTCTAGGTATAATAGTCATTTTACTCGCATATTCGCACGCCTCGACGGTTCGAACATTCGATAATTATGGAAAGTCCGGAAAATATCGAAAGTCCGGGATAGTTCGAGAAGTCTGAGTCCTTTCGAACTCGATTAGTTCGGCTTGAACTCGGGTTCGAGTTCTAGTCCATCTCTAGTAGTGTGTATAGTATCTTTGGTAACACAAATATTTTAATTAAAGGGGAAGTTCAGTACAAATACATATGCTTTTCAGAAAAAAGAGCAGTATTTATTCACCCCAATGACCTTAATCAATTCAGCATTTTGTCTGTGTATAAATAAATACAACCGAAATACTGATTCCTGTTTGCAGGACCCCTAATAGAGACTGTTATGGTCTTGCCCTTGACCCAGTGCCTGGGTTGATTCAGTTGCTCAGTAGAGATCTGAGCATGTTTGACCCATCCAACAGCCAATCAGTAGAAATTACTGTTAGGAATGTTCCAAGGAAGTGGTGCATTTTGGGAAGAAGAAGGGCCGTTAGAACCTGAAATGTCAGCTCACTAATGTCAGCAGCAGGGAACAGCAAAGGGTATGAAATCAACTGATTTTTCAAAATGGGAGAGAATATGTAGAATAACTAGGAAGGTATTACACAAACTAACAATTTAACAAATATTGACAATTTCCACTAAACTGCCCCTTTAAGTTTTAATTACGTTGATACTCCCAATGAGATTTAGGGGTAGTGCTTTTCATCTTGTAAATTTGTCTTTTACAAATCTTATTAATGGTAATACATTCTGCTCAAACTATTCAGTTTTGGATTTGGTAATTGATATTCCTAGATATTTGAAGCTTGACACAATTGGTATATTATTTTGTAAATCCTCTTGACGTATAGCATCTTTGTCTAAGGGGAATATATTTGATTTGTTCCAGTTGATGTATAGGCCAGTGTATGGGCCATACAGTATCTTGCAATTTCTTGGGTGGCTGCTTGTAGTGACCCGTTAGATGCGTCTAGGAAGAGGACTATATCATCTGCCTATAATCCTATCTTTTCTTCATATGGTCCTAATTTTAGTCAATTAATATTGGTGTGTGTTCTAATTTTTAGAGCCAATACTTCTATTACTAATACAAAAAGATAAGGGGGTATTGGGCACCCTTGTCTTGTACCCCTCTGAAGAATTCAGATGTCTCACCTTGCAGTGAGACACATGCTGTTGGGTTGCTATAGAGTAGTCGAAGCCATGAAATTAAATTCTGTCAGAAACTGTATTTGCTGAGTACTGTCCACAGAAACTCCAATTCGACTGAATCAAATGCTTTGCAAGCATCTAGTGAAAGGAGTATTCTGTGACCCACATTGTCATGGTCCATCTGTATCTGTATCAATACCTGTCTCAAGATAATAGGTGTTGATTTCCCAGGCATGAAGCTGGTTTGCTCTGGTGCTACTAGTGATGTTATAACCAAATGCAGCCTGTTTGCTAGTAATTTTGCTAGTATTTTGTAGTCATATACAGGTTGCAAAAAACTAAAGTGCACTGGGTTAACAAAACCTTTTAACTTTAGGAAAGCTAATTTTATGCTGTTAAAGGAATCACTCCTGCTCATAGACTGGGGGGAATTGTTTCTAGGTAAAGATAAAGAGCAGATGTGGACCACTTTTAAAGGGATATTAAACTATTACATTTCTAAATCGGTACCTTTAGGGAACAAGTGTAAAAAAATTAGGTCCACTCCTGCATGGCTTAATGCTCAGGTAAAAAGGGAAATGGAAAAATGAAAAAGGCTTTTAAAATTTTGAAAACAAAGGGAACAGAACAGGCTTACAAGGAGTACGTAGCAATATTGATACCGCTCTGGCATAAGTTTAGTAACCGCTATGGAACTGCCTACCTATCCATGGTTTGTTTAGTTGCTTAGTATCTTGCTTTAGGTAGTAGGTTTATTGTAAGCATTCAACATCAGGTGCGTGCCTATTCACAATATCCCAGACAATGCGTCTCTTGCACAGGTTTCTCAGTCCACAGACATTCCAAGAGAATACTTTCAAAGCTCTAGTCATTTTGCATATTTAAGTAGGATAAGGAGGGGGTGTAGGTAAGGATTTCTGGATAGTTGACAACATATTTTACCATAATACATATAAATGCAATGCTGTAGTACCCTAGTATAGTAGTAGTATAGTATAAACCAGTAACTGAATTAGTGATGGGACTGGGGCCACTGCACCCAGGTAAAAGGAATGTCTCGGAGAGTATAGTATAGTATAAACCAGTAACTGAATTAACTGAATTAGTGATGGGACTGGGGCCACTGCACCCAGGTAAAAGGAATGTCTCGGAGAGTATAGTATAGTATAAACCAGTAACTGAATTAACTGAATTAGTGATCAGACTGGGGCCACTGCACCCAGGCAAAAGGAATGTCTCGGAGAGTGTAGTATAGTATAAACCAGTAACTGAATTAACTGAATTAGTGATCAGACTGGGGCCACTGCACCCAGGTAAAAGGAATGTCTCGGAGAGTATAGTATAGTATAAACCAGTAACTGAATTACCTGAATTAGTGATCAGACTGGGGCCACTGCACCCAGGTAAAAGGAATGTCTCGGAGAGTATAGTATAGTATAAACCAGTAACTGAATTAACTGAATTAGTGATCAGACTGGGGCCACTGCACCCAAACCATCCTGATTTGCTACCTTGCTAATTTTTTGAGCGGTTTAGCGAACCTCTTTCTTTTTTCCGCACATCCCCCCGATTACATTTTGTATGGACTTAGTAGCAACATCAATGTAATTGTAAGGGTGATTTATAAAGACATGGCACAGATCTAAAATGTCTTTTCCAAGTATGGATAGGATACTGTGAAGCCATGTTAAAATGAAAGGTGTTTAACATGCTGAGAACACACCTTGCATCGCCCAAAATATACATTCCAATCTGATGTACAGTACAACCAGATCCAAATATCAGACCTGTGATCCCTACAACTGCCCACAAATGGTTAACCCTTAGGTAGGAGGGCTATTTCACAAGCAGGGCCCAAAAACCGGGCATTTTCTATGGTGTCAATCCTACATTTAAGCATTATAAATGTACCATTTATCCTTTCAATGTAGCAGGTCATTAACATGTGCCCTAGGGGTGTAACTACCAGGGGGCCAGACCAAGGGGGCCCCATTTTCTTATTTTTCCTATGACAAAATAGCCTCCTCCCAGACAACCACTGTAAATAAAGCAAAGAAATGGGCCCCATCCTAGTTTTGCAGGGGGACCCAGTGATTCCTAGTTACACCACTGCATGTACCTGCCTGGTTTATCATTGTAAGCCAGACCATCTTCCTGAGCCCTTTTGTAATTGGTGTCTGTCATTTCTGGATAACTACCCTGACATTTGTATTTTTGACGTTTAACCTTAAGATTCGTGGTGATTTTTTGCTGGTAGCTTGTGACATCTTTCAGTTACCAGCCCTGTATTTATTACTGGAAAATGAAGATACAAACAGTGATTGACACTGAACAGTTTGCACGAGACACTGTTTTCTTTTAAAAAGGATAAATCCATATTCCTGCAGTCACAGAAACATTGACACTGAAAACCCACCCTACCCCCTAACAATCCCCTTCAACCCAACGCCCTCTAGCAGGAACCTCAAATACGTCAACCCCATATGGTGTTATCCGACATGGTAAAATGCTAAAACCTGCTCTTGCTGGGATCACTGGGAGCAATAGCCCTCAATATAAACCCTTCTATTTCTGCATTAAATTGCACTCAAATAAAAACTGTATATATGTTAACAACTCCCACCCCCCAAAACTGCAATAGTTGAAATGCTGCCTAATGTTCTGTTACCCCTCTTTCTAAGACTCCCTGGTTCTTACGCTTAATAGCTGTCAGCCATGGAAGTGACATTTCACATCACAGCCAATGACTGAATGCCATTTCCCTAGCTGCATCCGAGCATGTGTAAGCTTGTTAAAGAGCTTGGACAGGAGGCAGAAACTTTTTGAGAGCCTGAGGGAAGGGGGAGAAAAACATTTCTCTGTATAACCAATTAGTCCTACATCTATCAGCTTTCTAACTATTGTGGTTTTTGGGTTGATTTACCTAAATCATTTTTCATTTCATCAAGGACAGACGGGCCCTTAAAAATGAAAAATACATTTTCCCATATTAATTCCCAGAAGCTGACAACGTGTTACCCTCCGTCTTTGTGATAATGTAGGTTTTTCAGTTTCATTTTCCAGAAAGTCATTTGCTGGCGTAACGTAAAGTTTTTTTTCTTTTTCAGTCAAATTATCAATTAGAGCCTCTTTGGTGGAAACAGAAAACATATACAGATATGTGAGCTGAACAAGGCTGCAAAAATGGTGAAAATGTGAGTCACGGATGTTCATGTAGAGTTATTCATCAATAGACTTTCCCTACAGAATTACTTTCTGTTCATTGCAAAGCAAAAGTTCAACCAGTGACCTAAATTACAGTGCATCCTGGGAGAAATCAGGGGCAGGATGAAACCTGTCTGATTATGGGAACATTCCATCAAATCTTATTGTACGGGTGTGGGGGTTATAAATGATTAAGGATCCAATAAGGACTGGAATTTTACATTTTATGGGTTAATTTGGTCAGACAATTATTTTAATGTAGGAATATTATAATAAAAAAAACCTTCCTTTTAAATTAAAATGAAGAAGAAAGTATGATATATTATACAGAAAAATAATATAACAATAGTAATAATAATATAGCCATTATACAGATAAATAACAATAATAACATAGATAATGAAAAGTTCCATAGATATAAGTGTGGCATGCCTTGACTACAATCCACAAGTGGGTGGAAAAACAATGGTTAGAAAAACACACTTGGGCAGCCTGATTGGGCACTTTTAAATGGGGAAGTTGGGGGCGGGATTATATTTTTATTGCGTAATAAGGAATTAAAAGGGAGTAAGTGCAAAGCAATAAAATATTTTTAAAAATGACAATAAAATAAACATTATAATAAATAATTATAGCAATTATTTAAAGGTCATGTCCACCCCTTTTAACAATTTTTGCCATATAGTAGAGCTAGTTCCCCCAGTCCCATCCTCTATAATATATTTTCCAGAGACTCCCCTGATCTTTACTTACCTTCCCTCTTTCCTCTGCCGCACTGCCTGGCCCTCTGCTTGCATGGAACTGCAAGCAGGGGGCGGGACCAGCAGCCGCGTCCCTGATTGGCTGAGGGGCAGCCAATCACGGACACGGCTGCCGGCAGTTCAGAACGCTGGAGGAGAGAGGGAAGGTAAGTAGAGTTCAGGGGAGTCTCTGGAAAATATAATATAGTGGTTGGGGGAACTAGCTCACTAACTGGCAAAGGGGATTTACACTAGGCGAAGGGAGAACAAAACGGATGGGAGAGGGAGGGAGAGGGAGGGGGGGTGAGGGATTGAAGGGCTGCTCACAATTTCCCTGGTGGCCAGTTTTCTGGACTTTGGGGGGACTTTACAGGAGAACCATTTGGAGCTGGGATGTAAGTTGATATTATACTTTATAACTGCATATGTAAAAATCTCATTACACAATTCCAAATAACACAATTATTTAAAGAACTAAATCCAAAAGTATTAACTTTTTGGGTGGGATAAGGCAGCTAAATACCACCTGGGATTGCTTAACTTAAACTTTTCAAAACTTATTGGGCAATTTACAGGGAGTCGCTAATGGATTAAGTCTTAAAGCCGCAATGGTATTCTATGGGCGATCGTTAATCTACAGTCGCAATCGTATATTAACAATTGCGATAACCATTGTTAAAGATACTGCACCTTTATAAATATGATCCTATGTACGACCATATTTATAAAGGCACATTTATGCCGAATGTTCATTAATTAACGAATGTTCGGTCATAGAATAACATGCAGTAGTAAACTACCACAATGGTTTTCTATGGGGATTGTAAATCTACGTTTGCGTTGTTGTAGATTTACAATCGTTATCGTTAATTTCTGTTTGTTATCGTTAAGTTACGATAACAATTGTAAATTAAACCGATGAATATTGCCGTGTGTTACAAAAGCATAGAATAAAATTTCAGTGCCTGAGGAAAAAAGGAAATAACGTTTATATTGAACAACTCAATGAAAAATAGAACCTTATGTCTAACAACGTTGCTCTGCAAGATTCCTGATTGTGAAATCATTTTCACTTTGATTAAATGGGGGTGTAAAATGTTCTAATTTTAAACAGAGAAATTCAAGTCATGATTGTGCAACGTGGAATCTTCTATAACGAGAACCAGACTGCCTCACAGGCTAATCCTCAGTGCACTGACAAAACATGACCATTCAAAAAAGGAACACAATACACAATTCAACAGGTGACTGCTTTCTCCTTAGTCATTCTACCAAGAGTTCAACCACTAGAAGTTGGTTTCTAACCTCGCTGGTGGATCCACCACACTTATTTTCAGTAAACAAACAGGAAGTGCAGTCAAATAACATCTCAGGAGTAAAACAGAAAACAGCTGATCGCTCGTAGAATTCCACGTTTACTGAATCATTTACACACACACACAATTGCTGTTTGTCATTGAAATAGTGCCCTTTTCCCACGCACATATGGGCAATCCCACGTAATGTTACACATAGAAAAAACCGCACTGAGTTTATCGCTACAGCTTGTTTCCATGTAGAGAATTAGTCAGAATTTAAGTGGAACAATACAGTTGCCTTTACCTCAAGGCTTATTTACATGAAATGTTAGAAAATTACACAGCATGAACTATTGTAAAATAAGGATATTGGGCTATGCAGAAAAAGGGAAAAAAAACGTAAATGTATCATGGTGCCAAAAATAATGTTAGGACTTGCATTCCCTTCAACACTGCCCCTTAAGCTGGATACACACCATCCAATATTTGGGCCGACTGACTGACATTTCAGTGTATCAGGACAATTTTTTTTTTTCGGGGGGTGGCCACAATTGAACATTCATTCACTCGAACTGGACGAGTTTCCAATCAGACGCGTCGGAAAACCTTGGCCGATCGTGCAGACTTCTATGGACCACACACTCGGTCCAAAATGTACTGTTGGCCACGACCAACGGTAATTTGTTCCAGCCAACTGTTCGTTAGCAGCAACAGACGGAATGAAGAAATCCTATGGTGTGTAGCCTTCCTTATAGAAACAACATGATGCAGAGCTTCAGGGGGAGGATAATGAAGTGAACCTGATCTTATCACAGCTCTGTGCAATGCATTTCTTATCAGTCGGTATTAAAGGGAAATGTTGGAAGGTATATACCCAATGAACTGGTCAATCATAATATGCTATATATTGTAATATGGCTTCTAATAGACTAAATCAGTGTAAAATAAGGATGTTGGCCATAACATACCATTCAGTTGCAACATTTATGGTATTTTGTGATGCTATTAGTATTATGCATCACTATCCTACAATACCGACATGACTGCAATATAAGTACCCTAATTAAATACAGTTATTTTAGGTTTGTCATTTGGATGGAACACATATTGCAAGTTTTCAAGAGCCCAATCTTCACAATCCTATTTAGAGCGCATGGCACACGTGTGATGAAGGGCCGTTTCGGCTATTAATCATGTGTATTTGTATGTCATTATACCAAGCAAATGCATGCACAGTTGCACACGTGCCACTTTTGGCTCTTCAGCCAAATTGGACATGTATAATCACCAGCATAAGATGTCAGTTATTATATAGTAAAAAGTAGAGTACTGTGATACTTATAATGGACTAAAGGTACATCTATAAGATTTTACTTACCCGACCGAGCGCTCACCCGATGTTCCTTCGATCCTGCCGGAACCGCTTCTGACGATCTTACATTCGACCGACATGCGATCGCAAAATGAATGGGATTTTGTGATCGCATGTCGGCCGAATGTAAGATCGGGAGAAGCGGTTCAGGCAGCATTGATGAACATTGCGTGAGCGCTCGGTCGGGTAAGTAAAATCTTATAGATGTATGGGCACCTTAACAGTTTATTTTAGTAGACAAGCTTTCGAGGGATCAACCCTCTTCCTCAGGTCAGAGCAGTACATTATAAGTATCACAGTACTCAAAACAATCGTTAATACAATCATTAATACGGCAAAACAATCATTATTTTTACCAGTTATTATATATGCAGTAATATTGGCCACTTTTTAAGGTTTTCACTATATGTAACAAAACCCCTATATTCCACTTAAAGGATAAAAATACTGTAAGAATTTACTTTTTAAAAATAGAAGTACCCGGGACAGGCAGGTAGGATTGATTATTCCTACCTCCCAATAATGTTTTGTTTAGGAGCTACATTTCTTTTTACAATATATTTGCTTTGTCTTTCATTTTTGAGGCACAGCTATGGGGTTTAGAATGTTATTTGGCCATAGATAGGTGGAATTTCCTTGCAATGTTGCACAGTAGAAGACACGCAACAAAGTCTTCTTTTAGAAAACAGAACTGTGAAACTCTGCTAAACACCACAATACAGGGAATGTACACAAATCAGACTAAACCAGTTCCCGTCATTTTCATGAAAGTCTAGGCTGATCTATGATGGGTTGGAACTACAAGGAATATAAACTGGGTTTTATTCCCAGAAACTGTAAAATAAATATTTAGACTCTCTCTCTCTCCCTCCTTGACAAGACCATTAACTCTGGGTGGGCTTACAGATGATATTGAGAAACTAGCATTTAATCACTAGGCATTAATCTAGCAAAGCTCTTTGGCTGTTTTAGTTAAGCAACAGCTAGCAATAGCATATCGGATAAAATACTTTTAGTAGCTATAAAGTGAGCTTAATGAATCCTAAAAGCCATCTATATAACAATTTCTTCAAAACTCTCCCAGTTTGCCAGTGAAAGTGCCCTTATGTCTGTGTGAGACAGCTATAGCATGCATTGATATATATTAAAACCAGTAATTCTCAATCAGGGAGATGTAATCAAAGTTCTTATCATTAAAAATTATGCTAATTTTGCCGCAACCAATCAGAGGTTATTTACCATTGGAAAGCTAACATCTGATTGGTTGGGGCAAAATTCGCTCAGTTTTTTAATGAACCTTTAAAAGAACTTTTATTACATCTTCCTGAATATTTCTTAGTTTTAGAAATGTACCCAGCCCACTTTAACAAACTTGCAATTTCCTGGAAGACAGTTCCACAGTTTCACCGTTCTCACTGTATAGAAACCTTTCCTAACCTGAAGATGAAACTTCTTTTCTTCTAATCTTAAACTGGGTACACACAGTACCGATAAAGCCCCAATACCGTCGGATCCGATGTTATGGGGTCTTTATCGGAACTGTGTGTACCTAGCTTTCCCGAACGAGTGCGTGGCCATCGAACGTTCGGGTTGGCCGAGCGCTCGTTTGGAAAAGAGGGAAAAATTCCCTCTGTCGCGGTAGACTCCCTATTGGGGAGTCTGCTGAGGGAACACTCCGGACTGTGTGTGTGTATCATGATTTTTGAAAAATTACAGGATCTTGCAGATCCTGTCTATCATCTTTCAAAAATCTGGCAAGTGTGTACCCAGCTTTAAAGGAAGTCCACGAGTCCTCTAATATGACTTATTAGTTAACAATGCACCAGAGAGTTTATTGTATGTCCCATTCATATATTTTTATATTAAGTGATAATACCCCTAAAGTGTCTAATCTGTCGGGCATAGTCAAGTCCCTTCATTGCCCTTATTATTTTAGTTGCCCTTCTCTGTAATCCTTCCATTTCTAAGCTGTCTCTTTAGGATATTTGATTCTAAATCTGCACCGCATATTCCAAATAAGGCCTGACCAGTGTATAAAGAGGGAGAATAATGTTTTTTCCCCCCTTGAATCTATTCCCCTCTTTATACAAGACAATATCTTGCTAGCTCTAGCCGTTACTACCTGGTACTGCTTGCTACAGCTCAGTCTGTTATCTATTAGAACCCACAAATCTTTTTCCATTAGAGATTAATTTAACACAGTAATAAATAATAATAATAGCAATAATAAATTGCATTGTGTGGGGGGACAAAAGACTAATAAGTTTGTATTGTTTTCATATTTCTAATGCTAATTTTACAAAAAAATTGAGATTTTGTTTCTAGTGATATTCAAAAAGACTAGGAAACACCTGCAGGGTTACGCTGCAGCAATTCACCATTTCCTGTGAATGTCACACATTATTGTCTGTAGGTGACAGCTTATACTGTAAGTAGTTCACCTGGCCTCATCATAATGGCTGTTTTGGGAGACTATTAGTAAAGTATTAGTATAGTAATTTACAGAAAGTTCAAGAAGTTTCAAGGAACAGGCAGGTTTACAAAATGTCAGTTCTATCCTGAATTCTGGGGTGACAGGAAGTCATTAGAACCTGTATGGTCTATGGTATATAGCAAGTTAACCTGTTGGTTACAGATAGGAGAGGTTAGTACATTGGTTATTGGTGATCCCGCAAGCAGCACAGGAATAGTTCTCTGTAGCAAAGAACATTCGTTCTTGTAATTTGTCACAGGCCGATCATGTGGTTTCAATTCTGAATGTGACTCAGCTAGCTGTTTCCTTCTCTGTCCTTTAAACATGACTTTATATTGTATTTCCATCTCGTCTGATTGCCCCACAGGGACAAGTGTGTGAATTCCATGTGTGATCTAGATTTCCCCTGGCCGTGTTACTGGCAATCATCAGTCTTTGATTTAAAATTCATTATCTAGCAAACATCTTTATAAAGTAAGATGTATCAGGATGTTGCATGTGTGCCTGCCTGCACAGTCACACATTAGATTAAAGGGCATGTCCACCCCCAAAGATAAAATTTAAACCACTGCTGGCCCCACTGTTTAGTGTTAAAAAATCCTTACCAAAAGTTAGTTACACACACGGACGATAAAGCCCCGATACATTCCCGTTGGCCTCGTGGTTGTTCGGGAAAGACCTAAAATTACCCACGGCCTTGGTAGTCTTCCTATAGGGAGACTACATATATCTTTACTGTGTGTACCCATACCCAGCTTTACTCCTTGGCTCCATATGGTTGTCCTGCAGTGTCTAGTCAAAGTCCAGGAAACAGAAGAGTAGGAGCTTTACTGTGTGCAAAATGCATCTGCCCCTTCCCTCTCCTCCTGGAGGATTCTGGCATGCGCAGGGGATCCCTTTCCACCCATCTATTCCACCCCCCGGATCCCTAGTCTCTTCACTTCCTTTTAAATGAATAAAATAATTTCTGTAGTCTAGCCACCCCCTACCAAGCCTAACCACATGGTTTAAACTTAAAAAAACTGCCCAGAAACTTACTTACATGGCCGCATCATTTGGCTTTTTCAATAGCCGGCAGCCATGTCTGTGATTGGCAAATTTAAAGAATGTGGTTAGGGTTAGGAGGGGAGTTGCCTACACTACAGATAAATGATTGGAGTGTGTGCTTAAATCGCAAGCAAGCACTTTGACACAGAGCCTTATGGAAATAAATGTAAAGCTCTGTGTAATGTGTTCAATGCTCCATTAAAAAACATATATAAATATAGGGCTCCTGCTCATTTGTACATATTATATTGTACTGATCTCTTTCCCTGGATGGAAAAGCTCCTGGTAATTTCAACTCTTCATGGACCAATGAGAGTAAAATGTCACGTCATTCCAAACCCAAGTGAGTAGCTAGATCATTTTACAACAGCAAACTGAGTTAATATATTAGGCTCACAGTGACTTGCAGGTAACTGATTCGGTAGCAATTACTTACCGTATATGTACAGTATGTGGACATTGTAGTAGGTACAGTATATGTACAGTATGTGGACATGTAGTAGTTGTCAGTTAATGTGGACATTGCAATAGGTTACAGTATATGTACAGTATGTGGACATTGTAGTAGTACAGTATATGTACAGTATGTGGACATTGTAGGTAGGTTACAGTATATGTACAGTATGTGGACATTGTAGTAGGTAAGTATATGTACAGTATGTGGACATGTAGTAGGTACAGTATGTGGACATTGCAATAGGTACAGTATATGTACAGTATGTGGACATTGTAGTAGGTACAGTATATGTACAGTATGTGGACATTGTAGTAGGTACAGTATATTTACAGTATGTGGACATTGTAGTAGGTACAGTGTATGTACAGTATGTGGACATTGTAGTAGGTACAGTATATGTACAGTATGTGGACATTGTAGTAGGTACAGTATATGTACAGTATGTGGACATTGTAGTAGGTACAGTATATGTACAGTATGTGGACATTGTAGTAGGTACAGTATATGTACAGTATGTGGACATTGTAGTAGGTACTGTATATGTACAGTATGTGGACATTGTAGTAGGTACAGTATATGTACCGTATGTGGACATGTAGTAGGTACTATGTATATTTACAGTATGTGGACATTGTAGTAGTAGGTACAGTATATGTACAATATAGGTACAGAATACATTCGTGGTATGTACAGTATAGGTACAGTATACATACAGTGTAGGTACAGTATAGGTACAGTATGCATACAGTGTTGGTACAGTATAGATAGTGTAGGCACAGTATACATACAATGTAGGTACAGTATACATACAGTGTACAGTGTAGGTACAGTATACATACAGTGTCGGTACAGTATACATACAGTGTAGGTACAGTATACATACAGTGTACAGTGTAGGTACAGTATACATACAGTGTACAGTGTAGGTACAATATACATACAGTGTACAGTGTAAGTACAGTATACACACAGTGTACAGTATAGGTACAGTATACATACAGTGTACAGTATACATACAGTGTACAGTATAGGTACAGTATACATACAGTGTTGGTACAGTATACATACAGTGTACAGTGTAGGTACAGTATACATACAGTGTACAGTATAGGTACAGTATACATACAGTGTACAGTATAGGTACAGAACAAACATACAGTGTACAGTATGGTACAGTTAACATACAGTGTTTGGTACAGAGTATATGTACAGTATACATACAGTGTCTGGTACAGTATAGGTACAGTATCATACAGTAGTACAGTATAGTACAGTATAGATACAGTGTACGTATAGGTACAGTATACATACAGTGTACAGTATAGGTACAGTATATACATACAGTGTACAGTATAGGTACAGTATACATACAGTGTACAGTATAGGTACAGTATACATACAGTGTACAGTATAGGTACAGTATACATACAGTGTTGGTACAGTATAGGTACAGTATACATACAGTGTGTGTACAGTGTAAGTACAGTATACACACAGTGTACAGTATAGGTACAGTATACATACAGTGTACAGTATAGGTACAGTATAATACAGTGTACAGTATAGGTACAGTATACATAGTGTTGGTACAGTGTACATACAGTGTACGTATAGGTACGTTAACATACAGTGTACAGTATAGGTACAGAATACATACAGTGTACAGTATAGGTAAGTATGCATACAGTGTGGTACAGTAATGTACAGGTATATATAC
The DNA here is from genome assembly GCA_019447015.1 of Hymenochirus boettgeri. Classification (NCBI taxonomy): domain Eukaryota; kingdom Metazoa; phylum Chordata; class Amphibia; order Anura; family Pipidae; genus Hymenochirus; species Hymenochirus boettgeri. Next base: position 42,301,805 of record CM033469.1, on the reverse strand, counting down.
ATGTTGGTACAGTATAAAGGTTAACAGTTTATACTACAGGTTGAGTTGGGTACAGTATAGGTACAGTATACATACAGTGTACAGTATAGTCGTACAGTATACATTACAGTGTACAGTATAGGTACAGTATACATACAGTGTACAGTATAGGTACAGAATACAGTACAGATAGGTACAGTATCTACAGTGTTGGTACAGTATGTACAGTATACACTAAGTGTACAGTATAGGACAGTACATACAGTGTTGGTACATATAGGTACAGTATACATACAGTGTTGGTCAGTATAGGTACAGTATACATACATGTTGGTACAGTATATGTACAGTATACATACAGTGTACAGTATTAGGTTACCGTATACATACAGTGTTGGACAGTATATGTACAGTATACATACAGTTGGTACAGTATAGTAAAGTTACATACAGTGTTGGTACAGTATAGGTACAGATACATACAGTGTTGGTACAGTATATGTCAGTATACATACAGTGTTGGACAGTATATGTACAGTATACATACAGTGTTGGTACAGTATATGTACAGTATACATACAGTGTGGTACAGTTATATGTACAGTATACATACAGTGTTGGTTACAGTAGATGTACAGTTATACATACAGTGTTGTACAGATAATGTGTACAGTATACATACAGTGTTGTACAGTATATGTACAGTATGTGGACATTGTAGTAGGTACAGTATATGTACAGTATGTGGACAGTGTAGTAGGTACAGTATATGTACAGTATGTGGACATTGTAGTAGGTACAGTATATGTACAGTATGTGGACATTGTAGTAGGTACTGTATATGTACAGTATGTGGACATTGGAGAGGTACAGATATGTACAGTATGTGGACATTGTAGTAGGTACAGTATATTTACAGTATGTGGACATTGTAGTAGGTACAGTATATGTACAATATAGGTACAGAATACATTCAGTGTATGTACAGTATAGGTACAGTATACATACAGTGTAGGTACAGTATAGGTACAGGATGCATACAGTGTGGTACAGTATAGATAGTGTAGGCACAGTATACATACAATGTGGTACAGTATACATACAGTGTACAGTGTAGGTACAGTATACATACAGTGTCGGTACAGTATACATACAGTGTGTAGGTACAGTATACATACAGTGTACAGTGTAGGTACAAGTATACATACAGTGTACAGTGTAGGTAAATATATACCGTGTACAGTGTAGTACAGATACACACGTGTCAGTATAGGTACAGTATACATACAGTGTACAGTATACAACAGTGTACAGTATAGGTACATATCATACAGTGTTGGTACAGTATACATACCGTGTACAGTGTAGGTACAGTATACATACAGTGTACAGTATAGGTACAGTATACATACAGTGTACAGTATAGGTACAGAACAAACATACAGTGTACAGTATGGTACAGTTAACATACAGTTTTGGTACAGTATATGTACAGTATACATACAGTGTTGGTACAGTATAGTACAGTATACATACAGTTAGTACAGTATATGTACAGTATAGATACAGTGTACAGTATAGGTACAGTATACATACAGTGTACAGTATAGGTACAGTATATACATACAGTGTACAGTATAGGTACAGTATACATTACAGTGTAAGTATAGGTACAGTATACATACAGTGACAGTATAGGTACAGTATACATAGTGTTGGTACAGTATAGGTACAGTATACATACAGTGTGTGTACAGTGTAAGTACAGTATACACACAGTGTACAGTATAGGTACAGTATACATACAGTGTACAGTATAGGTACAGTATACATACAGTGTACAGTATAGGTACAGTATACATACAGTGTTGGTACAGTATACATACAGTGTACAGTATAGGTACAGTATACATACAGTGTACAGTATAGGTACAGAATACATACAGTGTACAGTATAGGTAAGTATGCATACAGTGTGGTACAGTAATGTACAGTAATATACAGTTGGTACAGTAAGGTTAAAGTATACTACAGGTGTTGGTACAGTATAGGTACAGTATACATACAGTGTACAGTATAGTTACAGTAACATACAGTGTACAGTATAGGTACAGTATACATACAGTGTACAGTATAGGTACAGATACAGTACAGATAGGTACAGTATTCTACAGTGTGGTACAGTATTGTACAGTATACACTAACGTGTACAGTATAGGTACAGTACATACAGTGTTGGTACATTATAGGTACAGTATACATACAGTGTTGGTACAGTATAGGTACAGTATACATACATGTTGGTACAGTATATGTACAGTTACATACAGTGTACAGTATAGGTTTACCGTATACATACAGTGTTGGACAGTATATGTACAGTATACATACAGTGTACAGTATATGTAAAGTATACATACAGTGTTGGTACAGTAAGGTACAGATACATACAGTGTTGGTACAGTATATGTCAGTATACATACAGTGTTGGTACAGTATATGTACAGTATACATACAGTGTTGGGTACAGTATATGTACAGTATACATACAGTGTGGTACAGTATATGTACAGTATACATACAGTGTTGGTACAGTAATGTACAGTATACATACAGTGTTGTACAGGATAATTGTACAGTATACATACAGTGTTGGTACAGTATATGTACAGTATACATACAGTGTTGGTACAGTATAGGTACAGTATACATACAGTGTACAGTAGTATAGGTACAGTATACATACAGGGTACCAGTATAGGTACAGTATACATACAGTGTTGGTACAGTATAGGTACAGTATACATACAGTGTGGTACAGTATATGTACAGTATACATACAGATGTTGGTACAGTAGTATGTACAGTATACTTACAGTGTTGGTACAGTATATTTACAGTATGTGGACATTGTAGTAGGTACAGTATATGTACAATATAGGTACAGAATACATTCAGTGTATGTACAGTATAGGTACAGTATACATACAGTGTAGGTACAGTATAGGTACAGTATGCATACAGTGTTGGTACAGTATAGATAGTGTAGGCACAGTATACATACAATGTAGGTACAGTATACATACAGTGTACAGTGTAGGTACAGTATACATACAGTGTCGGTACAGTATACATACAGTGTAGGTACAGTATACATACAGTGTACAGTGTAGGTACAGTATACATACAGAGTAGAAAGCAAGGAAGAAGGATATATTCAGATGCTTTATTCAAATAAAATAATATAACCATTTTACAGGAAATGGTGTAAATAAAAACACCTTGTAGATGGCCCTTATTTACAGTCATGTCTAAAAATGTTCCCACGCCCCCCGTTAAAAAAGTTGCCTTTACTTTTCAGCTTCGCCAGGAAATGGCGTTTCCAGTTGTTTGAAGGTTTTCATAGTAAATACAGTACGTCTAGTTGTTTATGGGTGTGTAGTGTGATGTGCGATAACAGAAATAACCCCAGTTCCAGTACTTGAGTTAAGATTAACCTTTCCTGTCTACACCTTTTAGACCCTTCTGAAGTTTGTGGGTTTCACATTTTGGTGACGTGAACTGTGACTTTCCTGGGCCCCATTGGTGATCAGGACATGTGTTGCCTGTTAAACCGCATGTTAATAGGGTAAAACCATGCTTCTGATTATTGGATCTTTGATTTTCAATTACATCCTGGTTTGTCCACTGCATTTTCTGTCAATGAGAGGTTGATCTAATTGTAACATTCTACCGTCCAATATTCTTTTGATTCTGGCTTTTAAAAAGATGTAGATGTACTACATTTATAATAAAGGGCATATCTTGCCAAAACTTTCCCACCAACGTGTACCATTTTTGAGGTTTCTGTCCCTGCGCCTAGAGTACAAGCTTGTCCAGAATGGGAGGGTATTAGGTGATCCATGGTCAATACTTACAGGCTGGATGGTCTGGCACATAGCTAGGTAGGCTTGTGCCCTAGGTCCGCATCACATGTCCTGTTTCTCTATGGAGGATGATGGAGATATAACTTGCATGAATGTGTAGGCACAAAGTGAGAACCGTGGGTCAGAAATATGTTAAGTTATGCAAATATTTAGTTGCATTACTTTTATGTGAGAATATGGTAACCTGCGCCCACTAGTTTTCCATACACTACAAACCCTAACCTCAACTGTGTTCCCACAACTACAACACACACGCCTGGCCCAATCATTGCAGTTAAACTGCTGCTCCACTCCGCTATGTTGCTACATTTGACGGTCATATTGGATCTAAATGTCATTGATGAGCCCATGTTGGTACGCACACCGTTTCGAGGTCGAACTGTTTTGGATAAATTTTTAAGATTTTAACGGGGGAAAAACTTGGAATCTTGAAAGGGCAGACCACTTTGGTGAAATGTTTGGTGTCAAAAAATTGCACCTTTATTGGACTTTAATGTTGCCGGTGTGCCACTGAATCCCACTTTTTGTGTGTGTGAAATTCTGGACTTATTTGGGGTTAATTCAATTTCGGTAGTGGAGTTTGACACATAGGGGTATATGTTATAAAACGAGTGGTAAACTTTTCGCGGCCGAGAGTTTCCGCCACTTTGCATATTCCCTAATAACACAATTTACTACAAATTGCCCGAAACCCGTAACGCCTCATTACTTCGATCAGTTACCGCTTTCTATTTGATAAAGTCGCGGTTAACTGATGTGAGCTTTAATCTGTGCAGAAGATACAGCTGATGCTGGGAGGGGATGCCGGAATAGGATCGCCGCGGGTGGTCGCATTCACAAGGGGCGTGGTGGCGGTAGTACGGCCCACCGTCCCGCCCCATCCATGGCGAGGGCTGGGTGTATGCCCACCCCGCCCCCCCAGCGGATTCAACCACCCGCCGCGACCCCTTCCAGCAGGCCAATTCAGATTTCTGAGGTGAGTCTGATGGTTTAATGGGTAAAAAATGTAAACCAAGCACTAAAAAATTGGCCAATCAAGAAACGGATTGCGGGGTTTTCTGACAAAACCATATATGAAGAGCTGCAAACCTCAGATGCTTTCGCGCTAGGTGCGTGAAAAAAAAAAGAAATGAAGAAAGAACGCCACACGTGCCGCTCACAGGGCCCTTACAAGTGCCAGGGTCGTGGGGGGCACGGTTTGAGCCGCGGATCCGGTAAGTAGGGGGGGGCCCGCAAAGTGCCGCTTCTTCGTCGGGGCCACTAGGCACTTGTAAGGCTGCAGGGAGTTGGCATGATACGGACCAGGAAAGGGGTCTCTGAGTTCGAGCTGACGGGACCCTAAGCCACAAAGGGCTTCTTATTAGAGCCGCAAGGGCACTTGTAGTGCCGGACAACGGCCGCTGATAGGCACGGGTGGGGGGGGGGGTCCCGGCTCAAGTGCGGGACCCCTAAGCCCAAAGACCCTTCTAGGGCTCACGGGCTACTGAAAGTTGCTGGCTCGAGTGCGGGACCCCTATTGCCCCAAAATATAAATATAAATATGGGCGATGTTGCGTGGTAATTTTACGGCCGCTGCTATCGGCCTTTTATAAATATGGCCCATAGTTCACAGATTCCCGTATATACTCGGTATAATTCGAATTTTCAGGCTTAGAAATTACCTGAAAATCCTAACCCGGACTTTTACTGCGGTCAAGTCCTAGTTAAGATTCCCAAAGTCGCAATTGTGTATATAACCATAGGTGGCGCTGTGTAAACCTGCAAGAAGTTACAGGAGCTGATCGCCTTTACACTTCCTGTAGTCTGGCTCTCTGGACTCACTCAGCCACTGTCACTGCTCATCGGATTCTGGTAAATCTGATGGGTTCATCAGTTTGGGTGCAAAAACAGCTGCTCTAGTAACAGTTGCAAATGCCAGCTTAAAACTACAAGGTCTCAGTGACATTTTTATAACTATTGGGGTCAGAGAGTCCTTTTTACTATATGGGTTCAGAGGCCCTTTACATATGGGTCAGAGGGCCCTTTACTATATGGGGTAAGGCGTTCAGAAGATTTAGAAGTAAATGATGGTAAGCTTAATAAAAGTTTACTGACCTTGCAACCCACATCTTTAGAAACTGATCTCCCAGCAACAAGCACGTTCGGAGTTGTTATTACAAACATCTGGAGAACAGTGCCAAGTGGTGGAAGGTTATGGTACTGGTATGTGGCTATAGCCAATGAATGGAGGTGACTGGTATGGATTGGCTATTACTGTATGGGTTCATGTATGGGAATTTACTGCTGTTCATTTAAAGGGCACACTAAAGCTCGAAACAACACAGGAATCCAGAAAGGCCAAGTAGTGGTGCATAATTTCTACCCTTGGCTTTATACTCGAGTCCAAATCATTTTTACAAATATTTTCAGGTAAAATAGGTACCTCGACTTACTCGGATCACTATACTCGTGTACATACTGATTTTGAGTTCAAAAAAAAAAAACAGTCGAGTTCAAACCTCTGCACAACACCCACCCCCCCCCAATCGACAAAAGTCGTCTCACTACCTCAAATGATGTATGCCCCCAAGTATACACACACTAGACAAGGATACTACTAAAAACACCTACCACAAAAGATGTAGTCACCATGATATTTGCCCGTGATATCTAAGCTGTCCAAGAAAACATCAAACCGCATTAGAATGGTGTCAGAGATTACAATTTACTACCTCACCAGTGAGAGCCAGTTTCTAAACAGGGCAAGTCCACCCCCAAAAATAAGTTTATATGTTATTGGCCTGATTCTAGCTTTAAACAAGCCATCCACCATTCCATAATACCGTTCAGAAGCCAATTTGAGGTACAAACGTTTTTCCAAATCTTTTGCAGACCAGGACAGTCACTGTATAACCAGCTCTCTACGTCACCACAAGCCGTGCCTGTTCTGTGCCTTAAGCCTTCTCTGTGCCAACTCAATTGCTGCTGACATCATAGTTACGATTTAGGTCATAGGTTCTGGGCAGAGGTGCATCTGTCATGTCCAAGGTTTTACACTAGGATGGCAGGGAACCGAGCAAGCATCCAGAGGTGGGAGGGGGGGTGGGTGGAGGGGGTGCAAAGGGGGTGAAGGCACGGAAAAGGCACAAGCTTTAATTAACGAATGTTTTTGATCGTAGAATACCACGCAGTAGTAAACTAACGCAATGGTATTGCTATGGGGATCGATAAATCTACGATTTCCGTTCATGAATACATCGTTACCACATATAAAATAGTAAAGTTACGATACGATTGTTAAAGTCATGGATCGCTTAAAAAGCGATACGCGGCTTTCTAATTGGCCCTTAGTGAATCTTGGGATTGAATCCCATCTGGCCCCGGACCTTTGGTTTAATTTAAGAGTGTTTAATTCCTTTAGATGTTTTTAAGAATATTGGATGATCCCATATTGAGCCCCGGACCTTTGGTTAAATTTTAAGAGGTTAATTTCTTTATTTAGAATATTGGGATAATCCCATCGGCCCGGCCTTTGGTAAATGTTAAGAGGTTTTAATTCCTTAGAGTTTAGAAGACTTGGGATGAATCCATCTGGGCCCCGACCTTCCTTGGTTAAATTAGACGGTTTTAATTCCTTTAGAGGTTTATACAATTGGGATGAATCTCAATCTGGCCCCGGACCTTTGGTGAAATTTAAGAGGTTTTAATTCCTTTTAGAGTTTTGAAATTTGGATGAATACCATCTGGCCCCTGGACCTTTGGTTAAATTTTAAGAGGGTTTATTCCTTTAGAGTTTAGAATTTGGGAGAATCCCATTCTGGCCCCGGCTAGGGGACCTGTTTAAATTTAAGAGTTTAATCCTTTAGAGTTTAAGATAATCTGGGGAATGAATCCCATCTGGCCCCGACCTTTGGTTAATTAAGAAGTTTAATTCCTTAGAGTTTAGAATTTGATGAATCCCACTGGCCCCCGGACCTTTGGTTAAATTTAGGAAGGTTTAATTCTTTAGAGTTTAATTAGATATCTGTGGGATGAATTACCATCTAGGCCCTGACTTTGGTTCAATTTAAGTAGGTTTATTCCTTTAAGTTTAAGAATATTGGGAGATAATCCCAATCTGGCCCCCGACCTTGGTTAAATGTAAAGGGTTAATTCCTTTAGAGTTTAATGAAATTTTGGGTATGAATCCCATCTGGCCCCGGACCTTTGGTTGTTAAATTTAAGAAAGTTAATTCCTTGTTAGTTTTTTAGAATCTTGGATGAATCCCATCTGGCCCCGACCTGTTGGTTTAAATTAAGAGGTTTATATCAATCCTTTAGAGTTTTAGAATCTTGGGATGATCCCTATCTCGGCCCAAATGGGGACCTTGTTTAACATTTAAGAGGTTATTTCCTAGAGTTTTAGAATCTTGGGATGAATCCCATCTGGCCACGGGACTTACCCTTATTGGTTAAATTTAAAGAGGTTTACATTCCTTTTAAAGTTTTAGATCTTGTGGATGACTACCCATCTGGCCCCGGACCTTTGGTTAAATTTAGCAGGTTTAATTCCCTTTAGAGTTTTAGAATCTTGGATGAATCCCATCTGGCCCCTGGACCTTTGTTTAAATTTAAGAGGTTTAATTCTTTAGAGTTTTAGAAATCTTGGGGATGAATCCCATCTGGCCCCGGACCTTGGTTAAATTTTAAGAGTTTATAATTCCTTTAGAGTTTTAGAACTTGGGATGAACCATCTGGCCCCGGAACCTGGGTTAATTTACAGATGTTTAATTCCTTTAGAGTTTTTAGGAATCTGGGATGTAATCATCTGGCCCTGGACCTTGTAGTTAATGTAAGAGGTTTAATTCCTTGAGTTTTAGATCATCTTGGGTGAATCACATTGGCCCCGGGACCTTTGGTTAAATTTAATGGTTTAATTCCTTTAGAGTTTTTTAGACTCTTGGGATGAATCCCATCAGCTGGCCCCTTGACCTTTGGTTAAATTAAGGGTTTTAATTCCTTTAGAGTTTTAGAATTTGGGATGAATCCCATTGGCCCTGAAACCTTTGGTTAAAATTAAGGAGGTTTAATTCATTTAGAGTTTTAGAATCTTGGGATGAACCACTCTGGCCCCCGGACCTTTGGTAATTTTAAGAGGTCTAATTTTCTTTTGGCGTTCTTCCATTTGATTAGCCAATTTACTGTTTCCAATCTGGGCTACAAGTGGTATCTATTATAAAGGCTACAATGGTTTACTGGTTTGGCAATCCATTTAATTTTAATGTTATGATCCTTTAATCTTGCAAGCCTCTGAAAGCAACATAAACCCATCCCCTCTGTTGATGCTTTTTACGTATTAATATATTTAAAATTATTTATATACTGGTATCTTTTTCACACTTATGCCTCCTTGTACCTTCTAAGGTTACAGCGGCCCCCAGTAACTTCACTGCCAAAATGCATTTTTCTTTGTACCCATCTCAGCAGTTACCATTTTATTGCACCACAGTCAGTGCGGATTTACAAACTAGGCATGCAAAGAACCTTCTGGAGAAAAAATCAAAGAGAGCATTTTCCACCGTTATTCCTGGGTCCCTGGCTGGCCTTTTTATTGTAGTACATGACTTCATGTATATGGCCTTGTCAAGAGTGGAGTGAACTTGTTCATGGCGTGCATCTGATTAGGCCTAATGGAAATCACTGCACCACCACCTCCCTATGTTATATGAGAGCCATGCGGCCATAATCAATGCATACATGATAGTCTTGCACTACTTAAAGCGTTCTCACATTCTCCTAAAATTCCCAGTGGCTTGCACAGAAAGTCTGTGTCCTATATTAATAATACAACGGCATTTTGCATAGACTCGGATAGACTGAATTTATGTTCGGTTCACGTTATTAATAAGGTTTTTCTAGGTGAAGAAAGTCATTTTGAATACAGGATACAAGGAACAGAGTCCAGATTCCCCATGTACAAGGAAGGACTTTGGGGGAAGTAAAAAAAAATTACGGTTTACAGCTATGATTCCATTGTCCCTGGTAGACAGCTTGTGACATGCCAGTTAACTTGGTAAATTATTTAACTTACACACAAACAACAGGGGTTTCTAAAGACCAAAGGGTGATTTTAGGACTGCAAGTACAGCTAATGACCCATCGTTTCTGCTAATAAATGGTGAAAATTGTTTCTCAAGGTTTTTAGACTGCAAAATTATGTTAATGATGTGAAAAAGCTAGACATACTCCTCGCTAACCTTTCAAAGGAACAATAAAATGTTTAAAGGGTCATGTCCACATCCCCCACTTCCCCATAAAAATCAACCTGAGTCTCAGCCAAGACTGAGAGGCTGCTGGCCTGGACCTTCTGCTACTTCCACAACTGGGAAAAGCAAAGGAGAGCAATGGAACAAGGCAGGTAAGTTCATTTACATTGCGAATTGGGGAAATTGACCTAGCGAGATCTAGGTTATCGCCCATTAGAAGTGTATAGTAGATTTACCCAAATTAAATTCAGTCCATGGAGGGAAGAGGGAGATGGGAGGGGAACCCCATGTGCATGTCAGAAACCTCTTGGAGGAAGATTAAAGGGCAGAACCCAGATTGCACCAGGAAAGGCCTCCTACTCTTCACTTCCTGTACTGTATTTCGGCCATGCAGGACAACTATATGCAGCAAAGGAGGAAGAAAAGTAGGGGTCATTTAACACTACACAGTGGGCCAACATTGGGGCAAATTTCAGTTGAGGGGGTGGATATGCCCTTTAAATTAACTTTCCCCTATTGCTGTATCCAAGTTTAATGCTACGTCCTTAATCATTAAGAAGGGGTATTCTACATAAGAGGTGTTTAAAGGGTAACTCCAACCTCAGAAAATATACCAAAAGATTACCCTCCAAACCCCAGATGCTTTTAACTTTACCTGCATCCGACACTCCCATGGTGAGGTTTGGTACTTTCAGACAAGGATCGCTCGCCGAAGTCCCTCTGTCCTATGCTGCAAGCTGGTTACACCTCATTGTGGAGGCGTCGGATGCAGGAAAAGTAAAACCATCTGGGGTTTGGAGGTTAATCTTTGGAATATGCTTTACAAAACTTTTTCTGAGGGCTACAGTTACCCTTTAAATAACATTATTAAATAATGATACCTAAATAACAATCTTTAAAAAAAAGAAAATATTGCTATTAAATAAGAATACCCCTCCCTAAATATGATACCAGGCCTTAAAGTAATAAACTGATTGCCCTCTATGCATTTTTTTTAAAAACTGCTTTAAAAAGAAAAGGTCACCCATGCAGGCCTCCTATAATTTTTTTCCTGATTTCGAGCCTCTCTCTCCTTCAATTAGCCATGCTGGTGAAGGGGGCATAACGATTCTGTATGCCCTAACTATCACTCAGTATCAGCATGCGAGAAAACACTCCTGTAACCCACCCTTGATTAGCTTATATGTAGGCTGTATTCTAGCAACAGACAGTTAAAGTTTGATGACTGCAGAGGAGGAGGAGAGATGGTTGTAACAGACATTCCCACCAGCCAATGACAAGTGATGTTAACAATGGCCCTGGGCCGTCTAGGAGGCGGGTGTTAGCACCCTCTTGCTGTTGTGATATCTAAGGGAGGGCTGCAGCACAGTGTAAATAGAAGTAGTGATTTCAGCTGCTGGAAGTGTGGACAGTAATATTGTTGTCCTTTAAATAAGAATATTCCACCTTAACTAAGAATACCCACATAAATCAAAAATACATCTCCTTAAATAATGATACATAAATAAACAATATTTAGAGTGAATGTCTACCCCACAAACGAAGATGTATATATAAGCTTTATCTGCCCCCCCCCCCCAAACCTTGAAGGGTGAAGTTCCATGAGAGGTTATATACCGTACCATCCCTCGTACCCTCTGCCCCTTCCGCTTCTGCAGAAGGGACCGTCGGTGTCTGATTGGCTGATTTTGGCCCAGCAGTAAAATAACCCTTAGTTTTCTCCTCTAACCTTAGGGCAGGTAACAGCCTGACACCACCTCAACTTCCACCCTGAAATAAACGCAAACAAAATAGGCCAGTGCGTTTTAGTGACGTCGTTGGTATTTTACACGGCGGTTTTAAACAACAACCTTGAAGTAAAATACTGATCAATATCTTATTTTGTGCCATCATTTCCTGGATTTTACTGCATCTATATAGAAAAAACAATAACGAGCACATGTAACCTGCACAGTTAACCTAATAAAGGTTCATCTGCGTTGTACAGGATTAGTGTGCCCATTTTTTGCTGGATAAATAGAGGTGTTACCTCGGCTTCCTTACCTTCCAGGTTCCCGGGATGCAGTAACTCACGGCTAAGTTAATACTGCGAGATACCGTAAGGTCGTATTATATCTCCCTGATTGTTTTTATTGGATGGTGGAAAATTCAAACTCCTGACAATGAGGATAAAAGTGCAGGAGATTTAAAATGTGAAGAAGTAGGTTGTTGTGTTTTTTCTCTCCTTTTAAAAACTGAAAAATTTCTCTTGATATTTCCTTATTCATTGATTTCCTGACAGAGAAAAAACATTTCCTCATTATTGCTGTGTCCCATGTTAAATTGCATTATAGCTTCAGGGTCGACTCATCTAACTAAGTCTTGTATTTTGCTAAGCACAGGAATGGCCTGGTCTATGTTGCCAATTCAGAGCTTTCCACTAGTAGGGCCCTGCTGTGGTCTATGCAGTTCCCGGGAGCTGTATTATAGACTGCTGGGGAGACAAGGACTCAGCCAGCACTAACATCCCCTAACAGTATTACATAGTAATAATAAAGATTAGGCTTGTGACGATAATGACATGTCATAATCAACCATAAGGGATGGAGCTGGCTTCTCGGTTACTGTAAGAAAATGGTTGAGGCAGCTGTGCAACTGCAGGGGTCCGGGTCCCCCCGTGACATTGGAGCCTGGCCCCTGACCACCACACCCCTCCTGAGGTTAGGGATTGAGCATATGCAGTAAAGATACCACAACTCGGTTCAGTCTTTTATACGCTGTTTGCACGCGATCAGCTGATCGTGTGGAACGTTTGGGAAGGAGATCACTGACCCTCCTATCCCCGAGTCCCCCTGCCAGCATGTCTCTATGTTATCGTTAGCTTCAGATGTCCATGTGTAAAACAGTTGTACTTGCACCCTAGTAGTTGGAACCCGCAAAATCAGTATTGCCATATAGCATTAATAATACCTATAATTTATTACATTAAACATACTACTATTGGTATTATTAATGCTATATGGCAATACTAATTGTGTGTGTTCTAACTTCTAGGGTGCAACGTTTTTTTCTGTGGGTTTACCTTAAAGGAAGTCCAGCCCAAAATGAAAACTTACATACAGGTCAATCACCCCCCAAAACCCTGAAACGGTAATAGTTGAAATGTGAAATATATAAGTCTAACTGAAATCCTGCACAATGTCCGGTGACCGTTTCTGCTTCCTGGTTCTTCCAGTTAGTAACTGTCAGTATGGATTTGACAGTTGACATCACAGCCAATGATTGATGAGGCATTAGTTTTACCTACCGACATTTCCACACGGTTTGCTGGCTGTATCATTTGTGTATCCTAATTACATGGGAAATGATTGGACCAGGAGGTTTTCAGAACATCGCAGGATATTGTCAGTTAGGTTTGTAGTATATGGCGTAGCTTAAAGGAGATTTTAATCCTAATTATAAAAGCTTTTCTCCCAGAATACATATACTATACTTGTAGATTCTTCTCTAGTAATTGCATTTATTACATGTAAGTATTAGTTTCTGTAACTAAGAAGATTTCCCACGTGTTGCCAGTACAACCCACAGCCCATGTAAGGCTTTCAAAGAGCCACGCCTGATCCCAGTGTTCCTGGTAAGAATCTGCTAAGTTTGATCCATATAGTCCTGGCTCTCTGGCCATAGGTATGTTTAATTAGGATGCTTATACACTCCTGCAGCTGGACACTCTATTGCTGCGGCGGACTGTTCAATTACTTACCTTTCTAACTGTGGGGAGACTTTCATCCTTACATCAGCACAGATTATTGCGACAATATATCAATATGTACTTGACCTCTATGAATCAAAACTGTAACTGTGTCCTATTGGAGGATTCATTTCTCGCCTACATTTGGAGACATTGTAGTACTGTTGCTACATATTGGATAGATTGTAGATACTCTGTGTTGGAACATCAGTTCTGGGAGTTGGGGACTGAGACATCAGGGCACTTGGCAGCGATACATGTAATCGTTCATGTGTGGGGAATTTTAAGAGGGTGGTTTTATGTTATATATTGATATGTGGTATTTTACTATGCAGGCACATTTTTGTTGTCGTTTTAGATTACCTTCAATAAATCGACACTGGATGGGAAACAAACAGCGGAATTGTTTTTTTTATGGACTTATAATGCAGTGTGCCCATTGATAAGGGCCTGTTTTTCGGACCACTCTGTGTGACTCGTCTTGCTTTTTATCTTATCAGGACTTGATATTGGTTGGAACATCTGTATGAAGTTGTTTTTTTATTATTCTGTTTCTAGCAAAAGATAAAGCTTTTATATTTCTGGACTCTCGGCTTATGCATGGTGGCGTACCTAGTGAGGTCCAAAAGGTCACATGTTCAAATCCCAAGACTTACCTTTTTTTGTTTCCTTATGTTCCTAAGCAAAATATAAAAGATTCTACATGTTATGATTCTACAAGATTCTACGTGTTTCCATTGTATCTCTGTTATGATAGGGGTAGATGTGAAGAGACACTACAACCCTCAGCCCAGGGCACCTGAGCACACTAGCTCACTGCAAAACCCCCAACCTGACTGAGAGTTGCCCAGTACTTATATATATATATATTATCTATAGATAAGATAATATATATACCATGAACCCATCGGTAACTGCCACCAGGTATGTATAGTATCGTATTGAGGTTGAATAAAGAACATACGTCGTAAGTCCAACCCAATCTAGCAATATTCTCAGATCCTGCCTAATAGTTGATCAGAGAAGGCAAAAATCCACACCAAATTTATGAAGGGAAAAAATTCCTTCCTGACACCAAGTGGCAATGGAAATTCCTGACAATCTACTTTATGATCATACCAGTAACTTGCAACATTCCTTGTTTGCTGACATATTCATCCAGTTTTTTTAAAACTGACGCAGTGAATCTGCCATAACAACGTCTGCTGGAAGGACAGTTCCATAGCTCATCACCATTTCACAGTGAAAAACCCTTCCGAACTTGAAGCCTAAACCTTTTTTCTTCAAGTCTTAGGGATGTCCACATGCCTCTGACATGCTCTATTGGTAAACGATCCCCAGATAGTTATTGTATGGCCCGTTAATATATTTATACATATCCCACGCAAGGCCTTTTCTCCAGCGCAATACTTGTACTTTTCCAGTCCTCTTCATATTCCAAGCCCCCAATCCCCTTGATTAATTTAGTTTACCCATCTCTGACCCTTTCCATTTCAAAGATGTCATTTTTGTCACAGATTCCAAAATTGCACTTGCAATTCCAATGAGGCCTACCAATGCGTTGTAAAGAGGGAGAATAACATTTTCCTTGAATCCATACCTCTCTTTATACAAGACAATACCATGCTGGCTCTGGCTGTTGCTGCCTGTCTCTGCTTGCTTCCTTTAAGTTTGTGATCCACCAAAACTCCAAGATCCCTTCCAACAGGGATTCACTTAACACAGAGTCCATTTATAGTATAAGTAGCACAAGGATTTTTAAGTCCAAATGCACATTTGCTTTATCGCCATCCCCCGTAACTAACTATCCCCATTAATTAATGATGCCAAATTTCAGTCCTCATCTTTTACTATTAAATATTTTTTAAGTATTAATATACTTAAAAAAATTTTAGGCGTGTGATGCTTTGTTCAGCTACTAACCTCATTATTAATTTTAGCTAGTTTGATTGCTTTCCTTACACTCATTGTAACAGTTCTATAATCCCTTAAGGCCCTTTCCGTTCCCTCTGACTTAGAGATTTTAATGCTTTTTCTTCCTTTCCATTTGCCTTTTATACATCAGAATTCAGCCACATGGGCGCGGATTTATTTTTTTTATATATATTTCCCAAGGGTGTTAGATGTGAAATGGCTTTAAAATCCCCTTAAACACAGTCCAATTCTGTTCAGTACCCTTTACATGATAATACATTATCCCAGATGACATTCTGAAGAACTATTTTAACCTGGGAAATTTGCTTCCGAAAGTTAAATGTTAACCCAGCACACTTTTCCTTTCGATACATAATCCAAACGACACTAGTTCATGGTCACTATACTAAGCCTCCAGTTACCTTTATATCTATAATGCGCTCCACAATGTTAGATATTACCTAGATCCAACAGAGCTCCTTTTCAGTAGGAACTTCAACCACCTGTGAGAGAAAATTATCCTGCAGCAAATTCAGGAACTCATCGCCTTTTCTGTGTGCGATTTCCACTACAACCATCAATTCAGGGTAAATTAAAGTCCCCCATAATGAGCACATCCCCAGACTTGCAGCCCTGCCAACTGCATATGAAGTGACTCACTTCTTCCCAGCTAGGAGTATTGGCGGTCTATAGCAGACCAACAATGACATTACCCCCTTTCTGTTGCCTAATTCCACCTATATTGCCTCTTCTTTTAAATATGTTCTTTTTAACAAACACTACTCCTCCCCTTTCCTTTCTCTCTGTCCTGTCTAACAAGGCGTATCCTTCTAAATTACAGCCCAGTCGTGAGAACTGTTTCAACCACCTTTCTGTCATATATACCTATTACATAGGTATACATACTTTTCATTCAACGCCATAATCTCCAATTCACCCATTTTGTCAGCCAGGCTTCTCGCATTGCAAACATTTGTAATTTATTCATAAAATTAATACACATGCCTCCCTATCCCCTATGCTAGCCCCACTCCCCTTTCCACCCACCACTGGCCTATCTACACCCTTATTTCCTCCTGGGCATTACCCAGTGAGACTGCTAATACCCTCCCCCAAACTAGTTTAAATCTCCGCAACCTCTAGCCATCTTCTCCTCAAAACAGCTGCCGGCCATCAGTGAGGTGCACTATAACCCCACTATAAACCCAAACTTCTTCCTTACACCACCTTCTTAGCACGCATTCATGACTCTAAGCTCCTGTGTTCCCTAGCGTAGCACTTGGCTGGGGTAGTATTTCTGAAAACACTACCCTGGTGGTCCTTGCTTTGGACTTGGCCTCAAACTCTTGGAAATCATGTTTAAAGACCTCACAACTTAGAACGGTACAGCACTGTCCCAGCATAATAATGACCGTTAATTCGCTACCATGGGTCAGAGGAAGTGATATAACAGGATACATAAAATATAATATACTGGAAAATGTAGCATCTCATGGTGTATGCCCACCCCGCCGTGCCCCCCCGCAACCCCTTACCAGCAGCCCCCTCCCAAACCCTTGCCCCGTACTCTTGGGGGAGGAAGGGCCGCTGGGGGGATGGAGGGACTCTAGAGGGGGCACTGAAAAGTGCCCTTTTGGGGCTTAAGGGTCCCACAGTCGAGCTGGGACCAACCTCCCGGCCCTATCAGGGCCTTTGCGGCACTTACACGTGCCTTTGCGGCTCTAACAAGAGCCCTTTAGGGCTTAGAGGTCCCGCAGCTCGAACCAGGACCCCTTCCCTAGCCCTATCAGGGCCCTTGCAGCACTTACAAGTGCCCTTGCGCCCTGAAAAGGGCTTTTGGGGCTTAAGGAGTCCCGCAGCTCGAACCGGGCCCCCCTTCCCCGGGCCCTATCAGGGCCCTGCGGCCCTGAGAAGGCCTTTGGGTTTAAGGGGTCTCGCAGCTCGAACCGGGACCCCCTCCCCGGCCTTGTAAGGGCCCATGGGCACTGAGGAAGTGCTTTTGGCGAGGGTCCCACAGCTCAAACCGGGACCCCCAGTGAGCGGCTCTTAAAAAAGAGCCCTTTGGCTGTGTCTTCTTTCTTCCCCCGCCCACCCGGCGACACCGGCCTCTACTGAGGCCGCCGACCCCCAAGAGGTACCCCTGGGGTTTTACATGGTTTACATAACTAATCAAATTTCCGAATTTTCTGAAATCTGATTGGTATGTAAACGATTAAACCATGCATTATAAAAATTAGAAAACGGATTAGGGTTTTTGCAAACCTATATAAAGAACAGCAAACCACTGTGGAACTCAGGTGCCATCGCGTAGATGGCTGAAGAAAAGAGCGGCTAGCAACGTTGAGGCCGCGGCGCCCGCCGGGGGTAACCCATGGTTGGCCGCAGAGGTACCTCTTGGGGTCGGGCCTCAGCGGAGCTAGTGTGTGGGCCAAAGGGACCCCTAAGTCCAATGGGCTCTTGGTTAGAGCCGCAAAGGCACTTGTAGTGCCTCGAGCTGCAGGACCCCTTAAGCCCCAAAGTCACTTTCAGGGTCCCTCCACCCCCCCAGTGGGCCCCTCACCCCCCCGCAGGGGCTGCTACAAAGGGGTTGCGGTGGGTGGTCGCATCCGCCACGGGGGGGGCGAGAGAGCGGGGTGTGTACATGAGGGGCGAGGGCGGGGTGGGCGTCCACCTGCAGCGCCCCTCTGATCAATGCGCACCACCCGCGGGGATCCTCCCCGGCATCCCCTCCCAGCCGTTTTTCGCCAACTTCAGGTGGGGGAAGTGAAACATGAGATTAATGCAAAGCGATTTAAATAGAAGCGAGCAGTAACTAATGCGAAATAACGAGGTCTGTTAACTTTTCGCAGCCTGGTTTCACGCATTTGTAAACCGCGTTATTAGCCTTTTTGCGGAAAATGGTGGGAAACTCGACCGTGTGAAAAGTTACCGCTCGTTATAAATATTCCCCTTAGTTTTCAGTCCTTACGTTCCAGGATGAAATGGAGGAAGTAGATCTGTGAAAGATGAAGTCCAAAGTTGTTTGCAGAGTTATTGGCCCTCAAAATAACTCTAATTAGTCCAAGATTAGATGGTAATGGAGAGCTAGCTCTTTGGGTTTCAGAGCCATATTTAAACCCCTGAAAAGGGTGGAACCAATTACCCACACCCAGTCATATAAAGGGGTGGGCTGATAGGAGTGTACACACCCACAAGGTGGCTGTCGTTGCAAACTCCCATATGCCAACTGGGTAATGTGCCATAGCACGCCAACTTAAAATCCGTTTACAGGGCGGTTTAGACGGATTTGTACATACCAAATTCAATATGGTCATTGCGTATTGATCCATTAATCAAACAAAAGTGTCCTGTTGGTTTCCACACAAACAGACCATGGGTGTTTGGATTCACGTGAAACGGCTTTTGCTCCTAAGTCCACTTTAAAAACAGTTCACATAAATTATGTCACGGAAAGAGAATATACCCTGATATATGTTTTGCTTTCACATAGTTATGAACTGGATATGGATTCCAGTCTAATTACTGGAATTATATCAAAAGAAAAACAAGAAGAAAGACTCCGCTATAACATGGAACAACAATTTCCATGGCACTCAACTACCTGTAAACCTTAACAATAATATAGTATATGCAGGCAAAGGAACCATATTCCAAATATCCCACACAAAGAGTAGATTACCTCTACTATCCAAAGATACAACAATACTTTATTATTGAAAATACATATAGCATATATCATAACCCATATACATAAAAATAGGGGAATATATAAATAGTATCTGCAGTACAATCCTAAAACACCAGGTAAACAAATAGGTAGGGCTAAAGATGGATAAATGGACGGAAGGTGCGTATATAAAATCTTGGATGCAGTTCCAATTGCACAGGGAAATACAAACAAAGCTGGTTGAAGCGTTCACTGGTAAATATAAAACATGAAGAGACGTGTTTGGGGATCGTAAAAACAATATATATATATCTCTCAGGAGTGCGTCCACCCCTATAAGGGTAATGTACAAAGTACATTTATATGTAAGGGATATATGTATACAAAAACGATCTCACCCAGATTCCGAAGGATCCATCCTTCAGATATTGGTTCAATCAATCCATGTGTCTCGTAGTAATCCATGAAAGTCCATAGGTTCCACCAGATGCGCTCCCCAAAAGATTCCATATGGTATAAGTATTTCTACCAAGTTGGGATACGCACCACAACTGGACGCACTTAGATATAGCCGTGCACATGCAATTAGCTACTCCATCGACTCCAAACTACCCCTGGACAGACGTACGTTTCGGGATCCAACTCCCTTCTTCCGGGTCCAACCTTCCCTTGCTCCGAGCCACATGACTGTACCCCGACAGCCTTTGTAGCACAGGTAATACAAACACTACAAGGTTTACAATCATTAATGCATTAATACATTTGAAAATACATTTATCAATAACCATTCATTAGAATAGGTTTACGCTTTATCTCCCTCACAAAGAGAAATCACACACTTCAACCCTCCTTCCCTTTGTCCACTAGGCCCGAGCCCAGTGCTCACACCCACATCATTACACGTACCTTGTCTTGTCCAGAGAGTTTGGTTGGTAATTCATGGTTTCCTCCGAAAGAGGCAAATAAGATAAAGGTTTCCAATCTCTCCAACAACGGGTGTAGGGATATCATCATGACTCCAACCACCTTCAATCCCTCTCCAGCCCCCCAATCAATAAAAACCTTTGCTTGGGGTATCACTACGTGATGACCATAACAAATTTTCAGGAAATATATCCTCATCATTAGAGATGGCCGAACTGTATAAAGTTTGGTCCGTTTTCGAACTTCGAACTTCAGAAAAAAGTTCGAAGCTCAAATTGGACCCATTCAAATCTATGGGGGAGTGATAGTTCAAAAAGTCTGAGGGATTTACAGCTAAACTAACAGTGGTAATTACTGTAAATAGCTGTGGCACCGGGAAATGGTCTGGGGAACATGTCACTGTCACCAAAACTTCTTAAAACCTTCCTGAAGTAAGGCAGGGCAATTGTGGTTTTGCGCAAGCTACATTCGACGATACTTGAGGATTATCGAACAAACAAACGATTCTTCCTGTTAGCGAACGGTCTTCCCTAGGCTTAGCAGAGAGTACATTCGAGGGTTGGATAGCGTACTGGTTAAAGCCACCGCCTTTGACATGGGGGAACCAGGGTTGAATCCTGGCTAGGGGCAGCTATACAAATGTTTGGATATTATAATACCCTAATAATATAATAACCTAATAATAACATACCCTATATTATAACCATATATAACCTAGTAATATAATAACCATATTACTAGGTTTTTATATGTTATTATATGACTAGGTTATTATTAACTAGGTTATTATATAATATCCAAACATTGTTATGCTGCCCCTAGCGGTTCCTTTAACCAGTACACTATCCAGCCATTACATATATGGTTAAAATATTACTAGGTTATCATATGATAATTATATGTTATTATATTATTAGGGTATTGTATAGGTTATAGCAAGGTACATTCGAGGGTTGGATAGTGTGTACTGGTTAAAGGAACCCGCTTTGACATGGGGACCAGAGTTTGAATCCTGGCTAGGGGCACTATACAAATGTTTGGATTATTATAATACCTAGTAATATAACCATATAATAACCATATAATACCATATATATAACCTAGTCATATAATAACCATATAATACCTATATTAATAACCATATAATAACCTAGTAATATAATAACCATATTACTAGGTTATATATAACTAGGTTATTATATAACTAGGGTTTTATAATAATCAAACACTGTAAGCTGCCCCTAGCTAGGAGCGAACCCTGGCCTTCCCATGTCAAAGGCGGGGCCTTAACCAGTACGTATCCAGCCACCACATTTTACGGTTAATACTAATACTAGGTATGTATAGGTTTATTAGCAACAGTACATTCGGGGTTGGATAGTGTAATGGTTTTAAGGCAACCGCCTTTGACATGGGAGTCCATGGTTCGAATCCTGGCTAGGGGCACAGACAAATGTTTGATTATTAAAATACCCTTATATATAAACTATAAGTCCTATAATAACCTAGTAATATATATATATTACTAGGGTATTATAATAAAACAAACAATTTGTATAGCTGGCCCTAGCCAGGATAGTTTGAGAAGTCCGAGTCTGTCAACTCACAAAGTTCGGTCTCGGGCTCGAGTTCTAGTCCATCCATACTCATCATCCACTAGATCCGGGGTGAACAAGGGTAACTCAGCGCTGGTATACACGATATCCAGTGACGGCCCATTTGCCCACAACAACGGGCTGCAGGTTTTATGAGTTGAACTTCGGTCATCCGATTAAGAAACAAAATAAGAGAGGTTGCTGTCGGCTGGCCAGTTGAAGTCATCTTTTCACTCAGGACACCGAATCCTAAAATGTCCAGGCTTTCTACATCCATAACATCTGCAAATATCTTTTGGCATTGGTTTGGCATCCATAGCTGCAGGCAAGCATCGATTGATTCACCATTTCCTTTATTGGATTCCATAGGACCAGGCATAGTTGCAAAATAAAATATAGGATAGAAAAAACAGAAGATAGGGAGGGAACTGTGTCTTTATATTTGTCTTTATATACAAAAAAAATTTAACTGTTCCACGCAGGTTACAGTCCTTGTACAGTGTTAAGACTTTAACAAATGCTCTATGCTTAAGTAGAAAAAGATCCTGCAAGCTGCCAACCAGATGTAATTGGGGACACTCAACCTTCAGCCCAGGGGCGCTGAGCACGCTTAGCTCACTGCGAAAACCCGAAACCCGACTGAGAGTTGCCCGTCACATATAAATATACCAGAACCATTGGTAACTGCCAGCAGGTGTATTTAACGGTACAAACACCCTACCCAGATGCACAGTGTACAATTAAAATAAGACCGTAATTCGCTACACGACAGGTAGGTATATAACAGGATACAATAGAATATATATACTGGTAAAACGTAGCGTCTCAGGGGCAGAGTTCCTTTGTTCTAATTAGAGCAATCAGAGATTCAGCTAACGAGTTTTAAATAATTGTTTAATTTAAACAAAAACAGGCAAACCACACAGAAAATAATCAGACATAAAAAACACAATACAAGAACAGTAACACAAAATGGGTGAAAATTAAAATACTTAGTTTTCAGTCCTTATTGTTCCAGGATGAAATGGAGAAAGTAGATCTGTGAAAGATGGAGTCCAAAGTTGTTTCCGGAGTTATGGCCTCAAAATAACTCTTATTAGTCCAATATTAGATGCTAAGGGGAGCTAGCTCTTTGGGTTTCAGAGCCCAAGAGCAGGGCAGAAGCAGCACGGCCCCTCTCTCAAGGCTCGCCGTACAACAAAAAAGGCCAAGAAGCATTTCCACAAGCAGGCCAGTCCCTACACAAAGCCACCTATGCTTCTTTCTATGACGGTCAGGAAGAAGTAGCTTTGTCTCTTATCCCACTGAGCAGCCTTAGGGGTCTAGGTTCCAGGTAGGGGATTAAGAGGTTGTAGGATTAGAGCCACATCCCAAAGCAGGGGGGATGGACAAATGGGTTAAATTCCTTCCCCTGCAGAAGTTGCTTCCCCTACTGCTTACCTCAGCCCTGTTCATCACCTTGACCCTCCTCCTCTCAACCTGCTATTGGGGGCAGTCTCCTAGCCAGGGAGGGTTAGCTGGCAGTGAGACATAGTAACATAGTATTAAGGTGAATAAAGACATACGTCCATCAAGTCCAACCTATTCACTCTTTTTTTTTTTTTTTTTTTTTTTAACCCTACCTAACAGTTGATCCAGAGGAAGGCAAAAAACCCAGCTAAAAAGGGGGAAAATTCCTCTTCTGATTCCAAACGGCAATCGGCAAGTATCCTGGAATCAACCAGATCTATATGATTAATACCAGTAATCTCAATATTATTTAGTTTTAGAAACTATCCAGGCCTTTTTTAAAGTTATTCAATGAACTTGCCATTACCACATCTGCTGGAAGACAGTTCCACAGTTTCCACCGTTCTCCCTGTAAAGAAACCTTTCCTAACCTGAAGATGAAACTTCTTTTCTTCCAACTTAAAGGATGTCCACGTGTCCTCTGATATGACCTATTAGTGAACATGCACCAAGAGTTTATTGTATGGCCCATTAATATACTTGTATAGGTGTATCATGTCCCCCGCAACCGCCGCTAACATTCGGATCAGGCTGGGGACAGCAGAGATGTTTTTTGATCCATGCAGCCCAGGGTTCGCCAGGGCCGGTGCAATGAAACCTTTATAGACAACCCCCGCAAACCCAGACTATGTTTGTAACTGTTCAGCTAGAGCATGCATTGAACACATCAGAGTTCCAGGGAGCGCAGGAGGGCACTATCAAGTAGATCAAGTCCAGGGGCAGACACTTCTGCTAATCTCAAGGCTTTGGATTAAAGAAGGCATTCAAATAGTAGGGTCCAACTCCCAGATCTGCAGGGTCATGGAGGCCCGATGAAGAATCCTAAATTACCACCTAGCCCACAGCAGGGGGTTTCCACCATTCATTGTGACACTAGAAATAATAATAGCACATTAGATAATACTGCCTGGTAATGTAAAATATCACCGGGCAAGTCTGAAATAGCAGGTATCAGAGTGATCTTGCTGGAGAGGCTGTGAAAGGGTCACAGAGCTAGAATCCACAGCTAAATCGCACACATCCACATTAAAGAATTAAATAAATGTCATACTGCATTAACCTCTCAGTCAGCAAAATATCAGACATTTACTAAACCATGTAATACATGAAAATAAGGGTAGAAGGAATAAAGAAATCAGAGGTCTACCAGAAACAATCCCCCCCACTTGAATCATGGAGGCACTACAGAAAGTATTTAATAACTTTAATGGCCAATCATTAGAAATACAAAAAAATACAAAGGGCCCTAGAGACCCCTAGAGAATCCAAACCCAGAAATTCATATGCTGCATCATAAATATCCGATTAAAGCCAGATCACGACCAAGGTGAGAGAATGCGAGGCAATTGAACTTTAATGGCACCCAAATAACAATTATAGGCAGACCTATCGAATCGTACCCTTCAACAGGAGCAGGACACTTAAGCCATTACTAGCCATATTAAGGAAGGTTTCCCTTTTCATTACAGCATGGAAAGATGAGAAGGGCTACTCTGCGGACCCGAAACTCTTCAAGAATTTCTACACAAATATAATCTTCCAGAAGTATGCTCCCAGACGGGGTTTACCCATACAAAACATCCCAGAAATGTCTCACCTGTCCATGGCAAAAAACAAAATCACCTTCCAATCAAAAACATGCCTAACAACAAAAATACGGAAAACTCCACCACCGCTAGGAAACAACACAACTTTCTCCACATAAACCAAAATACCTTTATGCACCATAAAGATGACAGAAGTCGCTACTAACTGGTCAGGAAAAAACCACTGGCACATACAAATCTTAGATCTATTATAGGGAATCGGGGAACAGGGTTAGGCTCATGAACCCACAATTAACTCCCAAGGGAGGGATAATAAACATGGCATTAAGGGTATGCTCATTAATTTTAAAGGATTTAATACCCCACAACATAAGAAACAAATCCTGCAATTAATGCACAAGACCATGAGAAATCCTACCCGACAGGAAAACTCACTTTACAAAAAAATGGCCCATGCCCCATCCATTAACACCTGGCTGTGATATGCTAATTGGGACTTTCCAGGGAGTCTTGTACAAGTCATTCTGAATTGAGAAACTTGGATGACTAGCGAAATGTCTTCAAGAACTAAGTCCAGTTGATCTAACTGAATACAACAGACAACAATAGATCAATCAGTAGATCAATATTTTCAATTTTAGATACTATTCAGCCCTCTAATATTCATTTAATTTAATGAACTTTCCATACCACATCTAATGGGTAGTTTTTAAATCTGGTTGTAAATTAAAACAATTATTACCCCAGACTGTAAAGTATTCTAGGTGTGTGTTCATATTAGATCAGTCCCTCTTTGCATAACCTTCTACAATTTATGTTTTTCTTATCTTTGTTTTTTTCAGATTTTTTCCCTACATGAAGGAAGTTCCTCTTTATGCAAAGATCTTATCAGCACAGTGACATACACGGTATTGTATCTAAAGGAATTAAACCTCTTAAATTTAACCAAAGGTCCGGGGCCAGATGGGATTCATCCCAATATTCTTAAACTCTAAAGGAATTAAACCTCTTAAATTTAACCAAAGGTCCGGGGCCAGAGCACAATGTCCTGGTGACCGTTTCTTTCTCTGGTTCTCCGTTATAACTGTCAGTTATGATTTGACAGTGTTGACCTCCAGCCAATGATTGCTGGAGGCATTAGTTTTGACCTACAGACATTTCCACACGGTTTGCTGGCTGTATCATTTGTGTGATCCTGACTTACCAATTGAAATGATTGGACCAGGAGGTTTTCAGAAAGCCTCGCAGGAATATGTCAGTTAGGTTTGGTAGTATTGGCTAGCTTAAGGAGATTTTTAATCCTAATATAAAAGCTTTTTCTCCACCCATAATCACATATACTATACATTGTCAGTAAGATTCTTCTCTATAAGTTGCATTAGTACATGTAAGTAATTTTCTGTAACTAAGATATTTCCACGTTGTTGCCAGTACCAACCCACAATCCCATGTAGGCTTCAAAGAGCCACGCCCTGATCCCATGGTCCTGGTAAAATCTGCTAAGTTGATCCATAAGTCCTGGCTCTCTGGCCATAGGTATGTTTAATTAGTGTATGCTTATACACGTCCTGCAGCTGGACCTCTATTGCTGCGCGACTGTTCAATTACTTACCTTTCTAACTGTGGGGGACTTCATCCTTACATCAGCACAGATTATGTCAACATATATCAATATGTACTTGACCTCTATGAATCAAAACTGTAACTGTGTCCTATTTGGAGATTCATTCTCTCTACATTTTGAGACATTGTATTCACTTTTGCTACATATTGGTAGAATTGTAGATACTCTGTGTTGGAACATCAGTTCTGGGAGCTTGGGTACTGGAACGATCAGGGCACTGGCAGCGATACATGTAATCGTTCAGGTGTGTGGAGTTTTTTAAGATGGGTTGTTATAGTTATATATTGATATGTGGTATTTTTACTAGGCAGGCACATTTTTGTTCGTTTTAGATTACCTTCAATAAATTCGACACTGGATGGAACACACTCACGAAATTTTATTTTTATGGACTTATAATGCATGTGCCCATTAGATAAGGCCTGTTTTTTTCGGACCACTCTGTGTGACTCGGTTTGCTTTTTATCTTATCAGGGACTTGTATTTGGTGTGGAGACATCTGTAGTGAAGTTGTTTTTTTTATTATCGTGTTCTAGCAAAAGATAAAGCTTTTAAATATTTCTGGACTCTCGGCTTGCATGGTGGCGTACCTAGTGAGGTCCAAAGGTCACATGTTCAAATCCCAAGACTACCTTTTTTTGTTTCCCTTTATGTTCCTAGCAAAATATAAAGATTCATACATGTTTATGATTCTACAAGATTTCTACGTGTTCCAATTGTATCTCTGTTATGATAGGGGTAGATGTGAAAGAGACACTACAACCCTCAGCCCAGGGGCACCTGAGCACACTTAGCTCACTGCAAAACCCCCAAACCTGACTAGAAGTTGCCCAGTACTTATATCTATATATATATATATATAATAATAATATATATATACCATGAACACTCGGTACTCTGCCACCAGTTATATATATCGTAATTGAGGTAATAAAGACAATCGTCCGTTAAGTACCAACCAATCTAGCAATATTCTCATATCCTGCCATATTTTGATCCAAATAAGGCAAAATACCACACCAAATTTTATGAAGGGAAAAAATCCTTTCCTGACACCAAGTGGCAATTGGAAATTTCCCTGGATCAACTCTACTTTATGTATCAATACCAGTAACTTGCAACATTCCTTGTTTGCAGAATTCATCCAGCTTTTTTTAACTAGACCAGGGAATCGCCATAACACGTCTGCTGGAAACAGTTCATAGCTTCACCATTTCTCACGGTGAAAACCTTTCCGAACTTGACCTAAACCTTTTTTCTTCAGTCTTAAGGGATTTCCCCATGTCCTCGGACATGCTCTATTGGTGAACGATTCCCCAGATAGTTATTGTATGGCCCGTTAATTATTTATACATATCCCCACGCAAGTGCCTTTTCTCCAGCGACATAATTGTAACTTTTCCAGTCTCTCTTCATATTCAGCCTCCCCCAATCCCCTTTATTTTAGTTACCCATTTCTGATACCCTTTTCCATTTCAAAGATGTCATTTTTGTAACAGTATTCCAAAATTGCACTGCATATTCCAAAGGGCCTTACCAATGCTTTGTAAGAGAGGGAGAATACCAGTTTCCTTGAATCCATACCTCTCTTGATACAAGCCAATACCATGCTGGCTCTGGCTGTTGCTGGCCTGTCTCTGCTTGCTTCCTTTAAGTTGTGTTATCCACCAAAACTTCCAAGATCCCTTTCCAACAGGATTCACTTAACACAGAGCCATTTATGTAATAGAGTAGCACAAGGATTTTTAAGTCCAAATGCACATTTGCTTATTATCGCCATCTCCCCGTAACTAACTTATCCCCATTAATTAATGATGCCAAATTTTTCATCTCCTCATCTTCCTTACTATTAATATATTTTTTTAAGTATTAATATACTTTAAAAAAAATTTTAGGCTTAGTGATGCTTTGTTTTCAGCTATCCTAACCTCATTATAATTTTTAGCTAGTTTGATTGCTTTTCTACACTCATTGTAAACAGTTTCATAATCCTTAAGCCCTTTCCGTTCCCTCTGACTTAGAGATTTTAAATGCTTTTTTCTTCCTTTCCATTTCCCTCTTTACATCAGAATTCAGCCACATGGGCGGGATTTATTTTTTTTATATATATTCCCAGGGTTTTTAGATGTGAATGGCTTAAATCCCCTTAAACACAGTCCACTCTGTTAGCACTTTACATGATAATACATTACTCCAGATGACATTCTGAAGACTATTTTAACCTGGAAATTTGCTTTCCCAAAGTTAAATGTTAACCCAGCACACTTTTCCTTTCGATAACAATCCAAACGACACTATTCATGGTCACTATTACCTAAGCCTCCAGTTACCTTTATATCTAATAATGCCTCCACAATGTTAGATTTACCAGATCCAACAGAGCTCCTTTTCTAGTAGGAACTCAACCACCTGTGAAGAAAATTATCCTGCAGCAATTCAGGAACTCATCGCCTTTTTCTGTGTGGCAGTTCCACTAAACACCAATCAATTTCAGGGTAATTAATCCCCCATAATGAGCACACCCCAGACTTGCAGCCCTTGCCAACTGCATATGAAGTGGACTCACTTCTTCCCCAGCTAGGATTTGGCGCGCTTATACAGACACCACAATGACATTTACCCCCCTTTCCTTTGCCTAATTCCACCTATATTGCCTCTTCTTTTAAATATGTCTTCTTTTTTAACAACACATCCTCCTCCCCCCCCCTTCCTTTCTCTCTGTCCTGTCTAAACAAGGCGATCCTTCTAATTTACAGCCCAGTCGTGAGAACTGTTCAACCACATTTCTGCTATACCCTATTACATAGGTATAATACTTTCATATTCAACGCCATAATCTCCAATCACCCATTTTGTCAGCCAGGCTTCTCAGCATTTTCAACATTTGTAATTTATTCATACAATTTAATACACATCCCTCCCTATCCCTCTGCTAGCCCCACTCCCCTTTCCACCCACCACGGGCCTATCTACAACCCTTTATTTCCTCCTGGGCTAATCTATCCCAGTGAGACTGCTAATACCCTCCCCCCCCCAAACCTATTTTAAAATCTCCTGCACCCTCAGCCATCCTCTCCTCTAAAACAGCTGCACGACCCATCAGTGAGGTGCACTATAAACCCACTATAAACCCAAAACCCTTCTTCCTTAACAACCTTCTTGCCACGCATTAATGCTCCTAAGCTCCTGCTGTCTCCCTAAGCGTAGCACGTGGCTGGGGTAGTATTTCTGAAAACACATACCCGTGGGTCCTTGCTTTGGACTTGGCCTCTAACTCTTGGAATCATGTTTAAAGACCTCACCTTGAAACTGTAACCGGCACTGTCCCTCCCAGCATAATAATGACCTTAATTCGCTACCATGTCGTAGGATATAACAGGATACAATAAAATATAATATACTGGTAAATGTAGCATCTCATGGTGTATGCCCACCCCCCGCCCTTCCCCCCCGCAACCCCTTACCAGCAGCCCCTCCCAACCCCTGCCCCGTACTCTCTCGGGGGAGGGAGGCCCCTGGGGGATGAGGGGACCCTCTAAGCGGGGCACTGAAAAGTGCCCTTTGGGGCTTAGAGGGTCCCACAGTTCAGCGGGACCAACCTCCCCCGCCCGCTCAGGGCCTTTGCGGCACTTACACGTGCCTTTGCGGCTCTAACAGAGCCCTTTGGCTTAGAGGTCCCCAGCTCGAACCAGGACCCCCTTCCCTACGCCCCTATCAGGGCCCTTGCAGCACTTTACAAGTGCCCTTGCAGCGCCCTGAAAAGGGCTTTTGGGGCTTAAGGAGTCCCGCAGCTCGAACCGGGCCACCCCTTCCCCGGCCCTATCAGGGCCCTTGCGGCCCTGAGAAGGCCTTTGGGGTTTAAGGGGTCTCGCAGCGTCGAACCGGGACCCCCCCTCCCCGGCCCTTGTAAGGGCCCCATGCGGCACGTAGAAGTGCTTTTGGCGGGGTCCCCACAGCTCAAACCGGGACCCCCAGTGAGCGGCTCTTAAAAGAGCCCTTTGGCTGTGTCTTCTTTCTTCCACCCCCCCCCCCGCCCGGCACACCGGCCTCTACTGAGGCCGCCGACCCCAGAGGTACCCCTGCGTGTTACCATGGTTTACATTAACTAATCAAATTTCCGAATTTTCTGAAATCTGATGGTTAATGTAAACGATGTAAACCATGCATTAAAAAATTAGAACGGATTAGTGTTTTTCTGCAAACCTATATAAAGAACAGGCAAACCACTGTGGAACTCAGGGTGCCATCGCAGTAGATGGCTGAAGAAAGAATCGGCTAGCAACGTTGAGGCCGCCGGCGCCCGCCGGGGGAAACCCATGGTGGCCCAGAGGTACCCTCTTGGGGGTCGGCGGCCTCAGCGGAGCTATTGTGGGCCGCCAAAGACCCCTAAGCTCCAATGGGCTCTGTTAGAGCCGCAAAGGCCCTTGTAAGTGCCTCGACTGCGACCCCTTAACCCCAAAGTCACCTTTTCAGGGTCCCCTCCCACCCCCCCAGTGGGCCCCTCCCCCCCCCGAGGGGCTGCTACAAAGGGGTTTGCGGTGGGTGGTCGCATCCGCCCACGGGGGGGGGGCGAAGCGGGTTGGTGTACATGAGGGGCGAGGGCGGGGTGGGCGTACACCCTGCAGCGCCCCTCTGACAATGCGATCCAACCCGGGATCCTTTCCCGGCATCCCCTCCCATCCCCGTTTTCGCCAACTTCAAGGTGGGAAGTGAAACACTGAGATTAATCAAAGCTTTAAATAGAAGCAGCAGTAACTAATGCGAAATAACGAGGTGTTAACTTTTCGCAGCCGGTTTTTCACGCATTTGTAAACCGCGTTATTACCATTTTAGCGAAAATGGTGGGAAACTCGACCGTGAAAGTTACCGCTCGTTTTAAATATTCCCCTTAGTTTCTCCTTAACGTTCCAGGATGAAATGGAGGAAGTAGATCTGTGAAAGATGAAGTCCAAAGTTGTTTGCAGAGTTATTGGCCCTCAAATAACTCTATTATTCAAGATTAGATGGTAATGGGAGCTAGCTCTTTGGTTTTTCAAGCCATATTTAAACCCCTGAAAAGGGTGGAACCAATTACCACACCCAGTCATAGAAAGGGTGGGCTGACTAGAGTGTACACACCCACAAGGTGGGCTGTCGTTGCAAACTCCCATATGTCAACTGGGTAATGTGCCATAGCACGCCAACTTACAAATCCGTTGTTCAGGGCGGTTTAGACGGATTTGTACATACCAAATTCAATATGGGTCATTGCTTATTGATTCCATTAATCAAACAAAAAGTGTCTCTGTTGCGTTCCACACAAAGCAGACCATGGTGTTTTGGATTCACGTGAAACGGCTTTTGCTCCTAAGTCCACTTTTAAAACAGTTCACATAAATTATGTTCACGGACAGAGAATATGAACCCTGATAATTTTTTGCTTTTCACATAGTTATGAACTGGGGATATGGATCCAGTCTAATTACTGGAATTATATCAAAAGAAAAACAAGAAGAAAGACTCCGCTATAACATGAACAACAGTTCCATGGCACTCAACTACCTGTAAACCCTTACCAATAATAGATATATGCAGCAAGGAACCATATTCCAAAATATCCCCACAAAAGAGTAGATTACCTCTACTATCCAAGATACAACAATACTTATTATTGAAAATACTATAAGCATATATCTAACACATATACATAAATAGGGAATATATAAATAGTATCTGCAGTACATCCAAAACACCATGTAAAACAAATAGGTAGGGCTAAGAGATGGATAAATGGACGGCAGGTGCGTATATAAAATCTGGATGCATTTCCAATTGCACAGGGAAATACAAACACAGCGGTTGAGCGTTCACTGGTAAATATAAAACACTGAAGAGACGGTTGGGGATCGTAAAAACAATATATATATATCTCTCAGGAGTGCGTCACCCATAAAGGGTAATGTAACCAAAGTACATTTATTAAGGGATATATGTATACAAACGATCTCACCCAAATTCCAAGCCTCCATCCTTCAGATATTGGTTCAATCAATCCATGTGTCTCGTAGTATCCAATGAAAGTCCATAGGTTCCACCAGATGCGCTCCCCAAAGATTCCATATGGTATAAGTATTTCTACCAAGTTTGGATAACGCACACAAACTGGACGCACTTAGATATAGCCGTGCACAGCAATTAGCTACTCCATCGACTCCAAACTACCTACGCGACCGACGTACGTTTCGGGATCCAACTCCCTTCTTCCGGGTCCACTTCCCCTTGCTCCGAGCCAAATGACTGTACCCCGACAGCCTTTGTAGCACAGGTAATACACACTACAAGGTTTACAATCATTAATTCATTAATATAACATTGAAATCCATTTATCAATTACCCATTCTTAGAATAGGTTACCTTTTATCTCCCTCACAAAGAGAATCATCACACACCTTAAACCCTCCTTCCCTTGTCCACTATCCCGATGCCCATACTACACCCCACATCATTACACAGTACCTTGTCTTGTCCAGAGAGTTTGGTTGGTAATTCCATGGTTTCCTCCGAACGAGGCAAAATAAGATAAAGGTTCCAAAATCTCCTCCCAACAACCGGGTGTAGGGATTTCATCATAGACTCGACTCCAACCACCTTCACTCCCTCTCCCAGCCCCCCAATCAATAAAACCCTTTGCTTGGGGTATTCACTACGTAGGACCATAACAATTTTCAAGATTATATCCTCATCATTAGAGATGCCGAACTGTATAAAGTTTGGTCCGTTTTCAACTTTCGAACTTCAGAAAAAGTTCAAAGCTCAAATTTGACCCATTCAAAATCTCATGGGGATTGTAGTTCAAAAAGTCTGAGGGATTTACAGCTAAACTAACAGTGGTAACTTACTGTAAATAGCTGTGGCACCTGGGAAATGGTCTGGGAACATGTCACTGTCACCAAACTTCTTAAAACACTTCCCTGTAAGGTCAGGCATCCATTGTGGGTTTTGCGCAAGCTACATTCGACTATCTTTTGAGGATATCGACAAACAACCGTTCTTCCTGTAGCGAACGTTCCTTCTAGGCTTAGCAGAGAGTCATTCGAGGGTTGGATAGCGTACTGGTTAAAGCCACCCCGCCTTTGACATGGGAAGACCAGGGTTGGAATCCTGGCTAGGGTCAGCTATACAAATGTTTGGATTATTATAATACCCTAATAATAGTAATATAATACCTAATAATATATACCCTATATATGAACCATATAAACCTAGTATATAATAACCATATTACTAGGTTTTATATGGTTATTATATGACTAGGTTATTATATAACTAGGTTATTATAATACTCCAAACCATTTGGTATAGCTGCCCCTAGCGGTCCTTTAACCATTACCCTATCAGCCAGTTACATTATATGGTTAAAAATATTACTATTTTATCATATGATAATATATGTTTATTATATTATTAGGGTATGGTATAGGTTATTGCAATTGTACTTCGAGGGTTGGATGTGTACTGTTTTAAAGGAGAACCGCCTTTGACATGGGCGACCAGAGTTTGAATCCTGGCTAGGGGCAGCTATACAAATGTTTGGATTATTATAATACCCTAGTAATATAATAACCATATAATAACCATATAATACCATATATAATACCTAGTCATAAATAACCATATAATACCTATTTAACCATTAATAACCTATATAATAACCATATTACTATGTATTTAAATTACTAGGTTTTATATAACTAGGTATTTATAATAATCCAAACACTTGTATGAGCTGCCCTAGCTAGGATTCGAACCCTGGCCTCCCATGTCAAAGGCGGGGCCTTTACCAGTACGCATATCCAGCCACCACATTTTAAACGGTTAATACTAATACTAGGGTATTGTATAGTTTTATTAGCAACAGTACATTCGAGTGGATAGTGTCTGGTTTTAAGGCACCGCTTTGACATGGGAGTCAGGGTTCGAATCCTGGCTAGGGGCAGCTATACAAATGTTTGGATTATTAAAATACCCTAGTTATATATAACCTAGTAATATAAATAACCTGTAATATATATATTTTACTAGGTATTATAATAACACCAACATTTGTATAGCTGGCCCTAGCCAGTTATAGTTTGAGAAGTCCGAGTCTGTTCAACTCACAAAGTTCCGGCTCGGCTCGAGTTTCTAGTCCATCCATACTCATCATCCACTAATCCGGTGTAACAAGGGAAACATCAAGCGCTGGTAACACGATATCCAGTGACGGCCCATTTGCCCACAACAACGGGCTGCAGGTTTTTGGAGTTGACTCGGTCATCCGTAAGAAACAAAAATAGGGAGGTTGCTGTCGGCTGGCCAGTTGAAGTCATCTTTTTTCACTCGGCCACCGAATCCTAAAATGTCCAGGCTTTCTACATCCAAACTCTGCAATATCTTTTGGCATTGTTTTTGGCACCATAGCTGCAGGCAGCATCGATTGATTCACCATTTCCTTTATTTTGGATTCCTAGTGACCAGCATAGTTGCAAATAAAAATAGGATAAAACAAACGATAGGGAGGGAACTGTTGCTTTATATTTGTCTTTAATACAAAAAAAATTTAACTGTTTCCCCACGCAGGTTACAGTCCTTGTACAGTGTTAAGACTTAACAAATGCTCTATTGCTCTAAGTAGAAAAAAGATCCTGCAAGCTGCCAACCAGATTTAATGGGGACACTACAACCTTCAGCCCAGGGGCGTCTGAGCAACGCTTAGCTCACTGCAAACCCAAACCGACTGAGAGTTGCCCGCGCACTATTATAATATACCAATAACCATTGGTAACTGCCAGCAGGTGTATTTAAACGGTACAACAACCTACCACGCAGCACAGCTGTACAATTAAAATAATGACCGTATATTCGCTACCGCACGTACAGGTAGTATAACGGATACAATAGAATATAATATACTGTTAAAACGTAGCGTCTCAGGGGCAGAGTTCCTTTGTTCTAATTAGAGCAATCAGAGATTCAGCTAACGTATTTAAATATTGTTTAATATAAACAAAAACATGCAAACCATACAGAAAAATATAATAGACAACACAATACAACAACCAGTAACACAAAATGGGATGAAAATAAATACTTAGTTTCAGCTTATTGTTCCAGAGGAAATAGAAAGTAGATCTTTGAAAATGGAGTCCAAAGTTGTTTCCGGAGTTATTGCCCCTCAAAATAACTCTTATTATCCATATTAGATGCTAATGGAGAGCTAGCTCTTTGGGTTTCAGAGCCCAAAGAGCAGGGCAGAAGCAGCACGCCCCCCTCTTCTAAGGCTCGCCGTACAACAAAAAAGGCCAAGAAGCATTTCCACAAGCACAGTCCCTATCACAAAGCCACTATGCTTCTTCTATGACGTTCAGGCAAGTAAGCTTTGTCTCTTATCCCTACTGAGCATCTTAGGGTCTTAGTTCCAGGTAGGGGATTAAGAGGTTGTAGGATTAAGCCACCTCCCAAAGCAGGGGGGATGGACAAATGGGTTAAATTCCTTCCCCTGCAGAAGTTGCTTCCCCTACTGCTTACCTCCGCCCTGTTCATCACCTTGACCCTCCTCCCTCTCAACCTGCTATTGGGGGCAGTCTCCTAGCCAGGGAGGGTAGCTGGCAGCTGAAGACATAGTAACATAGTAATTAAGGTTGAATAAAGACATACGTCCATCAAGTCCAACCTATTCACTTTTTTTTTTTTTTTTTTTTTTTTAACCCTACCTAACAGTTGATCCAGAGGAAGGCAAAAAACCCCAGCTAAAAAGGGGGAAAAATTCCTTCCTGTTCCAACGGCAATCGGAAAGTATCCCGGGATCAACCAGATCTTATGCATTAATACCAGTAATTCTCAATATATTTAGTTTTAGAAACTTATTATCCAGGCCTTTTTAAAGTTATTCATGAACTTGCCATTACCACATCTGCTGGAAGACAGTCCCACAGTTTCACCGTTCTCACTGTAAAGACCACTTCCTAACCTGAAGATGAAACTTCTTTTCTTCCAACCTTAAAGGATGTCCACGTGTCCTCTGATATGACCTATTAGTGAACAATCACCAGAGATTTTATTGTATGGCCCATTAATATACTTTGTATAGGTGTTATCATGTCCCCAACGCAACCGCCGCTAGACATTCGATCAGGCTGGGGACAGCAGAGATGTTTTTTGATCCATGCAGCCCAGGGTTCAGCCAGGCTGGTGCAATGAACCTTTATGACAACCCCCGCAAACCCAGACTATGTTTGTAACTGTTCACTAGAGCAGCATTGAACACATCAGAGTTCCAGGGAGCGCAGAGGGCACTATCAAAGTAGATCAAGATCCAGGGCAGACACTTCTGTAATCTCAAGTGGCTCTTGAATACAGAAGGCATTCAAATAGTGTCCAACTCCCAGATCTGCAGGGTCATGAAGGCCCGATGAAAAACCTAAATTATCCCCCCTCACCCACAGCAGGGGGTTTCCACCATTCATTGTGACAACTAGAATAATAATAGCACATTAGATAATACTGCCTGGTAATGTAAAATATCACCGGGCAAGTCTGAAATAGCAGGTATCAGAGCTGATCTTGCTGAGAGAGCTGAAAGGGTCACAGAGCTAGAATCCACACTAAATCGCACACATCCACATTAAAGAATTAAATAAAGTCATACTGCATTAACCTCTCAGTCAGCAAATATCAGACATTTACAAACCTGTAGATGACATGGAAAATAAGGGTAGAAGGAATAAAGAAATTCAGAGGTCTACCAGAAACAATCCCCCCCACTTGAATCATGGAGGCACTACAGAAAGTATTTATACTTAATGGCCAATCATTAGACAATACAAAAAAATACAAAGGGCCCTAGAGACCCCTAGAATCCAAAACCCAGAAATGTCATATGCTGCATCCTAATAACTCGATAAGACCAGATCACGACCAAGGTGAGAGAATGCGAGGCAATTGACTTTAATGGCACCCAAATACAAATAGGCAGACCTATCGAATCGTACCCTTCACAGCAAGGACACTTAAGCCATTACTAGCCATATTAAGGGAAAGGTTTCCCTTTTTTACAAGCATGGAAAGATGAGTAAGGCTACTCTGCGGGACCCAGAAACTCTTCAAGAATTTCTACACAAATAAATAACCTTCCAGAAGTAAGCTCCCAACGGGGGTTTACCCATACAAAACATCCCAGAAATGTCTCACTGTCCATGGCAAAAAACAAAATCACCTTCCAATCAAAACAATGGCCTAACAACAAAAAAACGGAAAACTTCCACCCGCTGGAAACCACAAACTTTCTCCCATAAACAAAATACCTTTATGAACCATAAGATGACAGAAGTCGCTACTAAACTGGTCAGGTAATAAACCACTGGCACAATAACAATCTTAGATCTATTATAGGGAATCGGGGAACAGGGTTAGGCTCATGAACCCACA
Source organism: Hymenochirus boettgeri (assembly GCA_019447015.1). Classification (NCBI taxonomy): domain Eukaryota; kingdom Metazoa; phylum Chordata; class Amphibia; order Anura; family Pipidae; genus Hymenochirus; species Hymenochirus boettgeri. The sequence continues at coordinate 42,263,724 of CM033469.1, read as the reverse complement.
ATTACTCCCAAGGGAGGGATAATAAACAATGGCATTAAGGGTATGCTCATTTAATTTTAAAGGATTTAATACCCCCCAACATAAGAAACAAATCCTGCAATTAAGGCACAAAGACCATGAGGACATCCTACCCCTGCAGGAAACTCCACTTTAACAAAAATGCCCATGCCCCATCCATTAACAACCCTGCTGTGATATGCTAATTGGGACTTTCCAGGAGATTCTTGTACTTCATTCTGAATTGAGAAAACTTGGATGACTAGCGAAATTTCTTCAAGAACTAAGTCCAGTTGATCTAACTGAATACACAGACAACAATAGATCAATCGTAGATCAATATTTTCAATTTTAGATACGTTATTCAGCCCTCTAATATTCCATTAATTTAATGAACTTTCCATTACCACATCTAATGGGTAGTTTTAAATCTGGTGTAAATTTAAAACATTATTACCCCGACTGTACAGTATCTATTTGTGTGTGTTCATATTAGATCAGCCCTCTTTGCATAACCTTCTACAATTTATTTTTTTCTTATCTTGTTTTTTTCAGATTTTTTCCCCTACCAGGAAGGAAGTTCCTCTTTATGCAAAGATCTTATCAGCACAGTGGTACTACACTGTAATGTATACTGTACCAATATACTGACAATACTACTAACACTGT
>CM033469.1:40866645-40882240 GCA_019447015.1 Hymenochirus boettgeri | reverse complement strand
TTAGGATCTAAAATACATACTATATACTGTGCTGGTTACCAGATAGGTAGGATGTAAGGTAGATTTATCATATATAGATATATAGATAGCATTACTGTGTCTGGTTACCAGATAGGTAGGATTAAGGCTAGATTTATCATATATAGATACCATATACTGTGCTGGCTACGAGATAGTGTAGATGTAGGCTGAATTTATCATTATAATATATAATACCATATACTGTGCTGGTTACCAGATAGATAGGATTAAGAGTAGATTTATCATATATAGATATCATATACTGTCTGGTTGATTCAATAGGTAGGATGTAAGGGTAGATTTACATATATAGATATATAGATCCATAATACTGTGGCTGGTTACTGATAGGTAGATGTAAGAGTAAGATTTATCATATATAATATCATATACTGTGCTGGTTACTCAATAGGTAGGATGTAGGTAATTTATCTATATAGATATGATACCATATACTGTGCTGGTTACCAGATAGGTAGGATGTAAGGGTAGATTTATCATATATAGATATATAGATACCATATACTGTGCTGGTTATACCGATAGTAGGATGTAGGGTAGATTTGTCATATAGATATATAGATACCATATACTTTGCTGGTTACCAGATAGGTAGGATGTAAGGGTAGATTTATCATATATAGATATATAGATATCATATACGTGCTGGTTACCGATAGGTAGGATGTAAGGGTAGATTTAATCATATATGATATATAATACCATATACTCGCGCTGGTTACCGTAGTATGTAAGTGGTAGATTATCATATTAGTATATAGATACCATATACTGTGCTGGTTACCGATAGGTAGGATGTAAGGTATGATTTATCATTATAGATCATATATACCATATACTGTGGGCTGGTTACCGGATAGGTAGATGTAAGGGTAGATTAATCATCTATAGAATATAGATACCATATTCTGTGCTGGTTATCAGATAGGTAGGAGTAGGGTAGATTTATCATATATAGATATATAGATACATATCTGTGCTGGTTACCAGATAGGTAGGATTAAGGGTAGATTATCATATTATAGATATATAGATACCATATACTGTGCTGGTTACCGATAGGTAGGATGTAAGGGTAGATTTATCATATATAGATTATAGTATACCATATACTGTGGTCTGGTTACCGGATAGGTAGGATGTAAGGTAGATTATCATAGATAGATATATAGATAACCATATCTCTGTGCTGGTACACCGGATAGGTAGGATGTAGGGATATTTAATCATATATAGATATATGATACCATATTCTGTGCTGGTTCCAGATATGGTATGGATGTAAGGGGTATATTCAGTGGCTTATCTACGTTAACACCTTCGGGTCACGTGTCCCCGGATGTTTTGCAAAGTGCCGCCGAATGTGTACTGACTTGTGGCCCTTAGTTCGGCGGACAAAAAAATAAAAAAAGAAATCTATATATGATAAATCTACCCTTACATCCTACCTATCTGGTAACCGGCACAGTATATGGTATCTGTATATCTATATATGATAAATCTACCCTTACATCCTACCTATCTGGTAACCAGCACAGAATATGGTATCTATATATCTATATATGATAAATCTACCCTTACATCCTACCTATCTGGTAACCAGCACAGTATATGGTATCTATATATCTATATATGATAAATCTACCCTTACATCCTACCTATCTGGTAACCAGCACAGTATATGGTATCTATATATCTATATATGATAAATATATGATAAATCTACCCTTACATCCTACCTATCCAGTAACCAGCACAGTATATGATATCTATATATGATAAATCTACCCTTACATCCTACCTATCCGGTAACCAGCATAGTATATGGTATCTATATATCTATATATGATAAATCTACCCTTACATAACTTGACTGGTTCAAGAGAGGTGTTAAGGAGGCCATTATGTTAAAATAAAGAAACCAAGCCTAAATAGAGGTGGGGGGGTTCGACACCAACTGTCTGCCATGTACAATGCTGTTTTAACACCTTACTCTGGGCGTTCCTATAACACCTCTTAGCCACTATCTAATCACACCCTTAACACCTGGCTGTGATATGCTAATTGGGATTCTCCAGGGTACATAATTGCCACAGATTCTTGTACAAGTCATTCTGAATTGAGAAAGCCAGTCGGATGACTAGGAAACGTCTTCAAGAACTACATTTCAAGTCCAGTTGATCTAATTGAATACAACAGAATATATCTTGTTAAAAATACTGAAAGGTAAATTGGATGTGTGTGTGGTTCTTGTTTAGGAAAAAAATGGTGCATCACTTGCCTTTATATGTTCTTGTATTGAGACTAAACTTGTGCAGCAACTGGAGCTCCTTGGCTCCTCCCGCGGTCTGCCCTTCCCTTCATTAACATAAGCTTGACAGTGTTACACACAGGGAGAAGAGTCTCCCTTTAAGTGGGTACACACAGGACAGATTTTTGAAAGATGACAGACAGATCTGCTAGGATCTATCTGTCATTTTTCAAAGACGAGGAACACACAGTCCCGAGCGTTCTCCCTATACACAGCCTAGGGAGAACCTTGGAGACTGTGTGTTTCCCTCAGCTGTGGCCGACTCCCTTGCAGGGAGTTTACCGTGGCCAAAGGAAATTTTCCCTCATTCCTGAACGACTGCTCCAGGAGGGAGTTATAATGAGGGAAAATTTCCTTCAGCTGTGGAGACTCCCTGCAACGGCTGTGCTCTCGATAAGGAAAGTGAGGTACACACAGTACCGATAAACCTTTATCTGAACGTGTGTACCTAGCTTAAGAATCGCATAAGCAGCACCTGACATCACTGCAGTTCCTTATAACTCCTCCTGGATTAAAGAACACAAGTATACTCGGTCTAGTTTAGCTCTTTTTACAATACTCGCATTTGCCAGACTTACATCAGTAGATGTTACAGTAAGAATACGGTCAAGGTTTCAACCAGCTGTTTGAAGGTTGGTCTTTGTGAAGGGACAACATGCCAGCACTCTCTCATTATCATGTAGCTGAAAAGAAGACAAAACATGATTGGTTGTCATGTTCCAAAGTTTACTATGTCATGTCTACCACTATAATCACATTAACACATAACGGGGAGATAAAGTTGTATGGCCCAGAAACAATGAATCACGTGAGTTTACAAAAATACTCACGGTTTGCGGATCAGGAGATAACTGCTCAACGAAAAAAGAAAAAGTGGGGTCACTTCCAGCGCTCACTACACCTCCGAGATGACGTGAGTTTTAAAACTTCCCACTCATAGACGTAACAGTGCAAAGTCAGTAAGAAGAAATCAGCCTGAAAATGAATTTACCTAAGCCATAAGCTTAAGTTTCTGGGCCATGAGTCAGGGGAATTCTGAGCTTCCCCTTTAAACCCGGTTTGTTTGACTGTCTGTACAGAAACCCTGCCTTATAAAGATGTTGTTAGCAGGGAATATATAGAATTGCTTGAACACTTTCTAAAATCATTTCAGATAAAGCAATGTTCACATAGACACCAGAGCTCAATGAATAGGAAGAAAGATTGAAAAGGACAAAAGAAATGTCCTTCATTCAGCAGTGGAAATAATCAACGTTACATTGGTAACACCTGCAATGTTTTTAGACTGGGGCTAATCTGTTGCCACATTAATAAACATGACAGTAGCTGGAAATATAGAAAAGGTCAACCGGTGAGAATCACAATGTACCCTTATATTTTTGTACACGGCCAATGCTGCCACAGGGTAGGGTAAGCGTGGGGTTGAGATTTTAGTGATGTCACAGGAAATACTGCAAATGGCTACATCACCAGACTCACTGTGATTGGATGTGGCAATGTCGAAACTGCTGCCATTATGAAAAAGTTGTGGCGACTGCTAAAACACAATGTAGCTATCCAATAATAATTCTATCCATTAGCCCATGCCTGGCCATGCACAATTAAAAATAACGGATAACTGAGCAAAAGCTTAAGAGGTAAATTTTTTTAAATATCTCTCTTACAGTAATTAGTTTCTAGCATTCACTAATTAAGCTATAACATGTGACATATATCCATCGTGGCATACTTTACATGTGGTAAGTATTAATAAAAAACGATTCCTTCCAGCGGGTGAACTATATTATTTTAACATAAATGGCCTCCTTAACACCTCTCTTGAACCAGTCATGTTCCTTCGCCAGTATGTTAACATTACAATACCTTTGAAGATTGTAATGTTAACATACTGGCGAAGGAACATGACTGGTTCAAGAGATCTATCTATCTATCTATCTATCTATCTATCTATCTATCTATCTATCTCTCTCTTTTTCTCTCTCTATCATCTCTATCTATCTGTCTATCTATCTATCTATCTATCTATCTATTATTATTATTGTGGATTTATATACGGCAACATCTATTCATCTATCTATATTCTATCTCTCTATCTATCTATATTCTATCTTTCTATCTATCTATCCATCTATCTATATTCTATCTGTCTATCTATCTTTCTATCTACCTATATTCTATCTATCAGTCTATTTATCTATCCATCTATATTCTATCTATCTATCTCTCTATATTCTATCAATCTATCTATCTATCTATCTATCTATCTATCTATCTATCTATCTATCAACCCTGTCCCTGCTGGTAACCCTGTCCCTGCTGGTAACCCTGTCCCCGCTGGTAACTCTGTCCCTGCTGGTAACCCTGTCCCTGCTGGTAACCCTACTGGTACATCTGTTCCTGTTTTACCCACTCTTATCCAGCCTTCAGTTTCTTATGCAAGAATGGCTACAATAAATCCCAATACTGTTCCTATGCACCGTCCATATGTACCTAACAATGTACCATCTAGGAGGAATGTTGTCAATTTGAAGTGGGCGGGGGAGGGTCCTGCGCCAGGGAGGGACAATGTTATTGATCGGCTATTCCGGGCTGGGTTTGATGCTGCCGACATCTATGCATTTATTTCTGGTCCCAATCCTGGGGAATTTATTGTGAGTTTTGATAGAGCCCAGGAACTTGACACTTTCTGGAAGAGTTTTGACGGATTTCCTGCACTGTGGAAACATTTCAGGGCATTGGCGGTCTCCAAGCCGGGTGTTGTAAGGGTGACCATTAAGGTCTTTAATGAGAGCATTCCACCCTCTGACCTGAAAACCTGGCATGTGGCTAAAGAGTGTCCCAACAGCATCTGCTGCAACCTGTGTGGGGGGACAGGTCATTCCTACACCTCGTGCCCTGTCTCCTGGCAGCAAATTGAGAAGGAGTTTTCGGAGGAAATGGAGGAAGCAGTGGATGCTGTAGTTGAACTGGCCCCAGAAACACCTGAACTTGTTGTAATATCCAACCCACCTGTGGAGAATAAAGCAGTATCTACACAGAGAAAAGCCCCAGCTGAGATTAAACCCAAACACCTGTCAAGTAAAACTCGCCAGAGTGTCAAGTCCATACGATCTGTGCGGAAACCAACTGGTTTGAGACCCTCCCCTCCTGTCAGACCCACATCCTCCAGTAGGAAGCCCCCTCCTGCAGAGGAAGGAGGCTGGGTGACAGTGAAAAAGAAAGGTGGGGGTCCCAAAACCAAAAAAACCCCTGCTGTTAACAACAACCCTATGGAAACAGACAACCCATATTCCATACTGAATATTGAAAATGACCAAGACATCAATGAGGTAACATGCTGTCTAGAAAGAGAACTAGATAATAATGATGTCTTGGTGGAAATTGGTTTGGAGGAAGCAGAATATTTACCTTTAGGTTTATCTGCAAAGAGAGAAGGGTCCGATGATGAGGGAAGGAGGGTAAAAAAGGGGAAATGAAAACTCCCCATAATTTCAATTACCCTGTAAATGGCTGTGCCCCCTCCAATTCGCTGTGCAACAATTAATGTTGCCAGCATCAAGTCTGTAAGTGCACGTAGAATGGCCTATTTTTTGCTCTGCCAAATTGAGGCAGACATTTTATTTTTGCAAGAGACCAGGCTTAACAAGCTGGCTGTTTTACATCAAGCAAAGAGGGAGTGGTCCTGTGGCCCTTCCTTTTGGTCTCTTGCGGCCGAGCCTTTCAGTGGAGTGGCTGTACTTTTTAAAACAGATCAGGTAACGGTCAAACGGGTAATTGAGCTTGAGATGGGACGTTGCATGGTCTTGGACATCCTGATGGGTGGTTCACCTCTGCGCCTCATCAACTTTTATGGCCCGCAATCTAAGCGTGAGAGGAAAGCACTATTTATCAGGATTAAGCCCTTTCTTTTTACGGCTCAGTCAGTAGTGTTTGGTGGGGATTTTAACACCATCACTAGGCCGATGGACAGGAGAGGCCTGGCTGGTCCATTAGGGTATGACAGTAATTTTTTAAATAGCGTAGTTAGAGAGGCTGGTTTGCTTGATGTGCATGTTTGTCACTCGCCAAACCTCACGGGTTTCACTTTCTATAAAGGTAGCAGCAGGAGTAGAATAGATAGGTTTTTTGTTAAAGAAAATTCTATTACCTCTCCTGTAGAGGTGAGGGCAGTGGAATTTTCTGATCACTGTTTACTGGTCATGTCTCTGAATATCCCAGAATCCCCCTCGAAAGGTAGAGGTCTCTGGCGCCTCAATTCGACCATCCTTGAGGAGGAATGTACTAAACAGTCTTTTTTGGCTTTCTTTCAGGATCAAGAGTCTCTGAAGGACCTCTGTCATAGCAGGACGGAGTGGTGGGAGATGACCAAAAGGAGGACAGCAAGACTCTTTCGAGGCTTAGCAACAGAGAAGGTAGTAGATAAATATCATACCTATCTGAAACTCAATAGGAAACTGGATAGGTTGGTGTCTGATTGTGGTGATTTTGGGGAAATCACTAGGGTAAAGTCTCAAATGAGAGAATTTCAGTATGATCGGCTGGCTTCCTTATCTTTTGAGAGAGATTATGGGTCTCACCACTCACCCGATCCCTACCAAGACTGTAAGGAGTCAGTTGCCCGCAAGCTGGTTAATGGCTTGTGGGGGAAGGATGGGACTTTCAGGACATCTCCTGATAGTATCCTGTCAGTTGTTAAAGATTTCTATACTGATCTCTTAAGTGAGAAAAAACTCAGCCAGGCTGACATATCCAGTTTTTTGGAGAAAACTCTGGTTCCTTCAAATCATGACATTCCTTGGGACAATTTGACTGAAGATATCACTGTAGAGGAGGTGAGGGCAGCCATAGAGGGTCTTGCTGTTAAAAAGTCCCCTGGGCCTGATGGTCTTACGGCGGAGTTTTACAAGACCTTTTGTGATGTTCTGGCCCCTAATCTCGTGGAGGTTTTTTCAGACTCCCTGGTTCAGGGTCTCCTTCCACCATCCATGAGATGTTCTGCTTTAATACTTTTGTCAAAAGGGTTAGATTCTTCCAGGATTGAGAATTGGCGCCCCATCTCCTTGCTCAATACTGATAGGAAAATCTTGGCAAAAGTTTTATTCAATCGCCTGTTTGAGGTAGCACACTTGTTACTTTCTCCCTTGCAGCACTGCACAGTTAAGGGTAGATCCACCTTTTCTGCAGTATTGGGGGTCCGGGAGGCTCTAATGCATTGCAAGTCCTGTGAGTGGGGAAAGTACCTCCTTTCTTTGGATCAGTCTAAGGCTTTTGATAGAGTGAATCACAAGTACCTTTGGAGTGTCCTTGGAAGATATGGTATTCCTAAGGTATTCATTAATTGGCTTAAAGTTCTATGTGAAGGTGCAATGAGCTTCCCACTTGTGAATGGATGGTCAGGAGAGTCTTTTAGGGTCTCTTCTGGGGTCAGGCAAGGTTGCCCGCTTAGCCCTTTACTTTATGTGTTTGCCATAGATCCTCTACTTCGGAGGCTTGATGGGGATACATTGGTGGGGGTGCCTGTATTTCCAGGGGTTTCCCTGAAGACTATGGCCTATGCTGATGATGTCACTCTTGTTATCTCGAGCCCTGATGAAGCAAATGAAGTGGCCGAGCTTCTGCAAGAGTATTCTAAGGCCTCCGGATCTGTAATTAACAGGAGCAAATGTGAAGCTTTTTGGATGGGAAAAGAAGGCGATCCAGCTTTCAACCTTCCGGGAATATTTCCTAAGCCTTCTCCTAAAATTAAGATCTTAGGGATCATATTCGGTCAGGGCGATTTCGCTGAACAAAATTGGGAGGTGAGGTTGGATATTGCATCTTCCAAGGTGAATCAGTGGAAGGGGAGATCTTTCACTCTGAGGGAAAGAGTTTCATTGATCAAAACTTACCTGATCCCGATTTTCCTGTATATCAGCACAGTGTGCCTTTTGCCAGAGAAGTACTATACAAGAATAAATGGTTTGTTTTTCCAAATGTTATGGGGAAACAGACTGAACCTTGTTAAAAGGAATGTCGCCTACCTTAAAAGGCAGGAGGGCGGGTTAGACATGGTTAACCCAGTTGTGTTTTTCGTAAACACCTTCATTAAATACAATTTTTCCAACCTCCTTGCGGAGAAGCCTCCTTTTTGGGTAGAGATCTTTAAGAACTGGGTTTCTCCTTTTCTTGGGCTTTGGATGAACGGTGGCTTGGTAAAGAGTCTGCGTGTTCCTCACGGTCCTCTTCCCTCCTATGTGACGGGAGCCCTGAAAGTGATGAGGAAGTGGAAAATGGAGGTGGAAGAAATTAGATCCTCACCTAGGAGAGACATCGACAAGAGGATCTTGTCTTCTTACTTCTATGAACCACTCGCCTTAAAAGATTGCCCAGACAACGTTTTGAGAACAGGGCTCTCTTTAGTTACTTCCTCGAGGGTTCCCCCCAAGTTTAGGGATGTTGTCTGGCGTTCCTTTCATGGAAAACTCTATGTGAGAGGCAATCTGAAGTGCAGGAACTCCAATGATCGTAAATGTCCTAGAGAGGGGTGCGATGGTCTTGATGAGACAATGGACCATTTCCTACTGGATTGTCCTTTTAACATAGAAGTTTACAAAAAGGTGTCCAGAGAATTGGTTATCCCCTGCCTTTCAGGTATGTCCTACCAGGGGTGGGCTTATGGGGTGTCTCAACGACATGAGGGTCTTGCTTTAACCACTTTTTTTCTAGTTAGTGCAGTAGTTAAGTACTACACATGGAGTGCACGGAGTTTACTTACAGTTATGCAGAAAGTCCTTTCCTGTGAGGAGGTGGTTTCCAACATCACAAGGGAACTTGGGAAGATTAAAGCTCTTGAGAAGCAGAGGATGAGTGAAGGGAGGTGGTCTTCTCTTTGGAGAGGCCTGTACCTTGAGCCTCCCTGAGGACCCCTGATGTTTCTAGGTGATGGTGTTTCTTCTTTCTTCACCTACCTTTTTTCCCCCCCAAGGCTGATTACATTTTTCTAACTGGGCTCATGCGTTTCAGAGTGAGTAATTGACCTTTTTACCCTCTCAATTGATTTGTGTTTAGGAATTAGTAGGGTTTATTAGGAATTGTATAATTATGTTGTTTATGTACAGTAAAAATGTTGTATGGCTGAGTTTGCTTGCATTATAATGTTGTTTAATACTGACTTTATTTAATTTCTTTTTTATCCCCTTTCCCCCTCCCTAAAAACATTGATAACTTTTGTTTTCGTTCTGTAACGTGTGTTTGTTGATGGATAAATGCTCTGTCCTTTCCCTCATCATCTTTTGTTGTAGGTGATAGGATTTAGGTGTGTGTAAATATGTAAATACTATGTATGTATATATATGTAGATACGTATATGGAAATAATAAGTTTTTGTAAATATTGTACACCAATGTATGATAATGTATGATAAGTGATGTTTTGTAATGAATTTTATTTGTTATATGTTATATTTATTAGTAGCATGTTCAATAAATTCTATATAATGGTATAAAGGTTGGACTAGATGGACATATGTCTTTATACAACCTCCAATACTATGTTACTATGTAACTGTTAGACAGACATTATGGGTAGGGTATAAAGGTTGGACAAGATGGATGTATGTCTTTATACAACCTCCAATACTATGTTACTATGTAACTGTTATACAGACATTATGGGTAGGGTATAAAGGTTGGATTAGATGGACATATGTCTTTATACAATCTCCAATACTATGTTACTATGTAACTGTTAGACAGACATTATGGGTAGGGTATAAAGGTTGGACAAGATGGATGTATGTCTTTATACAACCTCCAATACTATGTTACTATGTAACTGTTATACAGACATTATGGGTAGGGTATAAAGGTTGGACTAGATGGACGTATGTGGAGGAAGCAGTGGATGCTGTAGTTGAACTGGCCCCAGAAACACCTAAACTTGTTGTAATATCCAACCCACCTGTGGAGAATAAAGCAGTATCTTTTAAGAACTGGGTTTCTCCTTTTCTTGGGCTTTGGATGAACGGTGGTTTGGTAAAGAGTCTGCGTGTTCCTCACGGTCCCCTTCCCTACTATGTGACGGGAGCCCTGAAAGTGATGAGGAAGTGGAAAATGGAGGTGGAAGAAATTAAGTCCTCACCTAGGAGAGACATCGACAAGAGGATCTTGTCTTCTTACTTCTATGAACCACTCGCCTTAAAAGATTGCCCAGACAACATTTTGATAACAGGGCTCTCTTTAGTTACTTCCTCGAGGGTTCCCCCCAAGTTTAGGGATGTTGTCTGGCGTTCCTTTCATGGAAAACTCCCCCCACCCACATGATTCCACATATGAGCTTCATTTCACCATTATGTGTTTGGGACTGAATGTACTGAAGGTTCCCACTACGGACTCAGAATTTTTCATTGTTTTCAATTTAGATTATTTTTAGTCACAACCCGGTTAATAAGTCAAATATCCTGGTACTAGCTCTCCTTCTTCTGTAAAGAAGTCTCGAGAGATGAAGAATTCCTAATACGAACTCTTCCTAGCACATTGTTTAGCTGTTGGCATTGAACTGAATGGACAAACTGTCATATGTTAAGGTTTTATTAGGTCCACACTATGTGGAGGGCACTAATTACCAAGAGTATACATAGAAACAAATAATAATACAGTGCACATTAGAGATGCCGAACTTGGGGAATCTGTTCTGCTGGCAGATTCACGGAAAAAAAATGAAAATCCACACAGCAATCCATAAAGTCAATGGAAGTTCAAATAAATCCCAAATTCTGCCTGCATTTTATGGTTAAAGGTGGAGGTCCCCTGAAATGTTGCCTGTATCTCACATGCTGGGTGAATAAAGAGGAACAATTTTTTTGCAACAGACTTTGGTGTATCCTACTGCAGTTGTTTTTTTGTGATTATAACTGGTGGCAGCCCCGGTGGCAGAGGAACCAATTTGGAGGAGTTATTCATACCCTGTGAGTTTATGAATTTATGGTATAAACACAACTGGAAACTTACTGTCATTTTGGAAATTTCCTGTGGTTCGGAAAAATTGAAAACGGATTCCGGTAAATCCCTGGATCTCGAAAATCGCCTTGGAACCGACGTTCCGATCCACATTCCTGGTCCATCTTATATCCCATCTATTTCTATTCGATCAAAATGCATCATTGTGTACATGAGGAACGTACCAAAGCTGTAATCTTACAGGGGTAACGGAGCACGCGTCCCAATTTTGGGATTTCAGTAACACACCTATTGGTTAAAGAGTGTTTAACCTAAGTGGCTGATTGCTCCAGAAATGTCAGTCTTTGATGACCTCTTAGACATCGATTACAGTTGGTAGACCTTTTTTTTGTTTGGTTGGTTTTGAATACTCCACACCATTATCGCTCTTTATTTGCCTCCACTAGGCAATGTACTGAGCCGTTAACGTCTCTCGTGCATAGTGAATGATTTCAACCCTTCTGAGCTATCTGGTGATGTTAAAGTTTATGTCTTAATAAGAATCGTTACGGCTTGGTACATAGCTGTGGGGTTTGCCCAACGACATAACCGACATTTGCTTTCGTTAACATAGCCCTGTTGTGTTTAAAAATCCCTTATTTCACACACCCAGCTCCTTATGGTTCTCCTTGCAGTGTCTGTTCAAGTTCAGAAAAGTGAGAGTAGGACTGTCAGTGTGTTAATCCGGTCCCCCTGTTATGTCCCTTGTCCTTAATAAGGACTATTGCATGAGCATGGAGCCCTTTCCCCCTCCCTTACTCCCTCCATCCCTCCAGATCCTTCTCCAATGTTCTTTTCTGTGTGTAGTGGATGTCTAAAGTGTTGTGTGTAGGAAGCCCCCCCCAAAAATCTAATCTTTTCTGAAGCTATTTAAGTATGAAAAAACAGTTTCTAGTGAAAGTGTGTGAGTATTCGAGTATTCTACTTAAGAACAGTAAAGAGTATTTGTTTTTTGGTTACGCTCCAATCACATCAAAAGATAAAAAGAAGATAAGGGGAATTAGATCAGTTGTTTTTAAAAATGCCTTATCTAACGGTACAGGATATATACACCCGTAAATAAAACCATTAGGTTAAGTGGCAGCTGTGGCTTTAAATCTAGTTGGCAACAAAAAAAAATATTTTATCCCCCCCAAAGCAACCTTTATTTCTTCAAATTCAGCAGGTTTTTTAAAGGGCAGTCCCCCTTCCTAAGAAAAGATTTACCTTATGTATTTCAGCCCCACAAATCCCTATTTTCATTTTACTTAAACCTGTGAGCATCTTTGAAAGATTTAAGCAAAAAAAAAAAAAAAGGGGGTTTGTGGGGTTGAACTACGTGAGGTAAATTTTTCTTAGGAGGGTGGACTAGCCTGCAGGTGGACCTTGGATGCTCCCCTTTGGGCTCCGGCCCCATTGCAACTGCTATGTTTGCTATAGTGATTCCTACGCACGCCCCTGCATCACAGATAACGTTTTAGCCGAAAGCCCTCCTCTATACTTCTGTAACTTTGGATATACTGAAGCTAAAAGCATGATCATGATTGCCCTTTTTAATAAAGGCCACTTGTACTGGAGACCTTGTGGTTAGAAGGCTTTTCATTCATGTGATCACAGTAATGTATACTAAAACCCTTTTGTTATATATATATTCAGTGTGCAGATACATATGATATTTGTTTTTTGAAGAAGTGAGTAAGAAGCTAGATTCAGGCACAGCAGTGGTGTGGTATATTTGGATTTTGCAAAACGTTTGATACTGGCCCACTAGGCGACCATGTATAAACCGTGACTGTTGGCCTTGAAAAAAACATTTGTTCATGGATAGAGAACTGGTTTATTGACCGCAAACAGAGTGGTGGTAAATGGAGCTACATCATTGTGCTTAAGTTCTAAGCAAAGTGCCTCAGGGTTCTGTACTTGGGCCGCTTCTGTTAATCTGTTTATAAATGACTTAGAAGGGGGCATTGAGAGCAAGGTCACATGTGTTTACTGATGACACTAAACTATACAAGGAGTCTTGGAAACTTCCAAGATGTGCAGTGCTGCAAGCAGACCTAGATAGATTATCAAATGGGAGCAGAATGGCAGATGAATCAATGTTGATAAATGTAGGTGATCAGTTGGGATTTAATAATCCCTGTGCCACCTCATCCATAAATAACTCTGTGCTAAGTGCATCCTGTAATGGAAAAGATTTGGGGGGTTTCTGGTAGATAACAGACTTAGCCATAGCAAACAATGCCAGGTAGCAACGGCTAGAGCTAGCAAGATATTGTCTTGTATAAAAGGAGGAATAGATTCAAGAGAGAAAATTATTATTCTCCCTCTTTACAAGGCACTGGTAAGGCCTCATTTGGAATATGCGGTGCAGTTTTGGAATCCCATATACCAAAGGACATCTTTGGAATTGAGGCAGTCAGATAGGGCAACTAAATTAATAAGGGAATGGAGGGGCTCGAATATGCAGCAGATTAGAGACAAGTTAGGGCGTGTTTCCATGGAGAAGCGGCGTTTGCGTGGGGACCATGATACCTTATACAAATGATTAATGGCCAAACAATGAACCTCTGGTGCTTGTTCCACTAATAGGTCATATCAGGGACACGTGGACATTCTTCAAGGTTGGAATAAAAGAATTTCATCTGTCAGTTTAGGAAGGTTTTCTTTACAGTGAAAACGGTGAAACTGTGGACACTGTCTTCCAGCAGATGTGGTTAATGGCGTTTCATTGATAGCTTTAAAAAAGGCCTGGATCGTTTTCTAAAACTAAACAATATTGAGAACTACTGATATTAATACATTAGATCCTGGTTATTCCAGGGATACTTTCCGATTGCCGTGTTGGAGTCAGGAAGGAATTTTTTTCCCCCTTTTTAGCTGGGTTTTTTTGCCTTCCTCCTGATCACTGTTAGGTAGGGTTTAAAAAATATATATATATAAAAGGTAATAGGTTGGACTTGATGGAAGTATGTCTTTATTCAACCTTAATTACTATGTTACTATGTTACTATGTAATGGGGCCCCAGGAATGTGCATTGATTACTTTTCTATGTTTGTATAAATGTTTGACCAGATCATAGCACTTCCCACATTGTGTTACCTTGTGTAGATTTATTGATCCCTTGAGGTGGCCACTAACTGTATATGCCGCGCATTCCTAAAAGTAATTCATGTAGAGGCAGAAGCCAACAGATACACAGCTTTATAAATACTGGATACATTCTGTAATCCTTTAGTTTTAATCTGGAACTGATGCTAACTTTCACTACCATTGCAGCAGCAGTTTTTATTGATTTGACAAAATGGCAAATGATCACATAAAGTGGATACAACAACTACCACACTACCCAAATGATTCTAATATAATGGGGTCCATTCAGTCACATAGGGGCTCGCTTTGTAGGAATTCCTGAAGTCCGAGGGTTACATATGCAGACATTTGAAGAATCAAACTGCCATTTAGGGATTTCTGAATTGAGGGGGAATCAATGAATCAGTAAGTGACGATTCAGATAGAAATATCCAGATTTTCATTTCCAATTGAAATAAAACTCAATATAACCTCTTGGATATTTTAGAGACCGAGACAATAACTGCATTGGCAGAAATGCGTTCTTGACAATTTTATTTATTTCTTTTCCATTTATAGAAATCAATTTCAATATGCTAACTCCACACACATCCCCATTGCTGGTTATCAGGTCTCTGAGATTCTTCACTCCTTTTACACGCCAACTATATCATCCTTATGCCAAGATTCCCACCCAAGGTCCACCAAAGTGTCTCAGCAGTTGGGATAAGAGCTTGATCGTTTGTACGTTCATTAGTATCGTTCGATAGAGGTTACAGGGAACTGCTGTCTGTCCGTAAAGAGCACATCTGAGGAACCGAACGCTCTAAAGTAATATATTAAAACAATTCTTATTTAATCATATAATTATTAAAGGGCATGCTCATCCTTGCACCAAAAACTAGTGACTTGTCCATTTATCTTTCCACAATCCCTATTTTTCCCCTGGATTATGGCATGCTTTGAAACCAGATATTTGCCTTCCTATCTTTTTCAATGAGCTTTTTTAAATAGAGCATGTGCAGTGTAGGTAGCAAGGAAAAACGTCTGGACTAGATGGACGTATGTCTTTATACAACCTCCAATACTATGTTAGTATGTAACTGTTATACAGACATTATGGGTAGGGTATAAAGGTTGGACTAGATGGACGTATGTCTTTATACAACCTCCAATACTATGTTACTATGTAACTGTTATACAGACATTATGGGT